>MU228022.1:5082553-5104024 GCA_018584345.1 Thuja plicata
ACCTTATGAGCTATGGTATGGTAAAACACCCAATGTAAGTTACTTCAAAATCTTTGGTAGTCAATGTTATATCTTAAAGGATGATAGAAATGGAAATATTGATGCCAAAAGTGATGAAGGTATCTTTTTAGGGTATTCCACCAAGATCAAATCTTATAATTGTCTTATCAAGGCTTCTAACAAAATTGTTTAAAGTGAAAATGTAAAGATAGATGAATTGTAGAAAATAATGAGCTGGAAAGCACAAAAGAACCAAAGGAATAGAACAAGTTTGTATACTGTGAAGAACTCAACACTCTGCCCAAGCAACAGTGCTTAATTCCAGAACAACAGAATGTTGCAACCAACAGTTAGACTACAATTACCGATGGTCAGGATGATGATCAAAATATTGTGCAAGGTGATGAAGAACATAATGAAGATCAAAATGATGATCAAGTTGATACACAAAGAGCTGTACCTATACTTGTAAGATATGTAAGAAGGAACCATTCAGAGATCCAGATCATAGGAGATAAGAAAGATGGTACAAGAACAAGAAGTAAGTCTTTAAACTCAAATTGTTTAATTTGTGAGTTTGAGCCAAAATCTATCAATGCTGCACTTGATAATGAAGAATGGATAAGTGCTATGAATGATGAGATTGAGAATATTGAGAAGAACAAGACATGGTCACTTGTTCCAAGACTAGATGATAAGAATGTCATCGGTACAAAATGGATATTCAGGAATAAGCTGAATGAGAATGGATAAGTCACAAGAAACAAAGCAAGACTAGTATGTAAGGGGTATGCACAAGAGGAAGGTATAGACTATGGAGAGACCTTTGCACCTGTTTCTAGGCTAGAAGGTGTAAGAATACTACTTGCTTATGCTGTATTCAAAGGATTCAAGTTATACTAGATGGATGTCAAGTCACCATTCCTAAATGGAATACTTGAAGAAGAGGTATACATTGAGCAACGAGAAGGGTTTATCGATCCAGACAAGAGAAACATGGTATGTAGAATTCACAAAGCCTTGTATGGATTGAAACATGCTCCTAGAGCCTGGTATGAATGACTTCATTCCTATCTTATAAGTATTGGATTTGTAAGGAATAGTGAAAACAATATTTTTTATTTAAAGGAAGATATTGATGATAACACTTTGATTGCTGAAATATTTTTTGATGACATCATATTTGGAGACAATGATATGCTATGTAAATAATTTGCAAATGAAATGAGAAAAGAGTTTGAGATGTCTATGTTTGGAGAGCTCAAGTTCTTTCTTAGTCTATAGATCATTCAACAAAGTGAAGGTATTTTCATTACATAGTCCAAATACATTAAAGAGGTCCTGAAATATTCAAGATGGAAGATTCCAAATCAGTTGGAACACCGATGGCTACTAGATCTAAATTGAAAAAGGAAGAAAAGACAACAGAGGTAAATCAGACTTTGTACAGATCAATGATTGGAAAACTCATGTATGTTGTACACACTAGACCAGATATTGTACATGCAGTAGGAATTGTTGCTAGATTTTCTTCTAACCCCAGATAATCACATGTGACTACTGTGAAAATAATTCTAAGATATTTGAAGAATACTAAGGAGTATGGCTTATGGTATAGAAGATAAAGAAAATTTGAACTTAAGGTGTTTACCGACGTTGATTGGGCTAGAAATCTTGATGAAAGGAAGAGCACAATTGGAGGAGAATTCTTTATGGGTGAATGACTTGTCACATAGATTAGCAAGAAGCAAGGATGCATCTCTCAGTCTACTGTAGAAGCAAATTATGTTGCTGCTACTGTAAATTGCTCAAATATTGCATGGATCAAAAAGTTACTAGAAGGTATGCATATGGAGATCTTAGAACCAGTGATTATCTACTGTGATAACACCAGTGTAATTAAAATTTCTAAGAATCCAATCATGTATTCCAAGAATAAACACATTGCCATCAAGTATCATTATTTGAGAGAACAAGTTCAAGCAAAGGAAGATAAATTTGAGTACTTGAGAAAGAGACTAGGGGTCAAGCCCTTGTCTACCAGTCAGTAAAATGACTAAAGGCTGCATCAACCTACATATTGTCAGAATATCATTAATTTTGATGCAAGAAAAAAGATGAACTTAAAAGCTACATCTATATATAGATAGGTATATATCAGAACCGAGCACCAGAGCATATTGTTGTATTGTTGATGGATAAGGGAAATTCAAGGAATATATTATGGATGGAGAAAAATGATTGTTTGACATGAATGTCAGATATCTATAAGATATTTGTTTGGCATTGTTTTCAAAGGGAGAGAAATTATCCATATTATCACATATTTAAGAAAAAAGGTGAGAGATTATCCATTATCACATTACTCCAACAGGGAGAGATTATATCCTAAGGGAGAGAAATTGTATGAAAAGATTATACAAAGGGAGAGTTGGTGAGAAGAGAAAAAGACATCAAAAGAGAGAACAATTAAAGGAGAGAAATTGACAAAAGAAGAGGTCAAAACACATGACAAGATAAAGAGCTACAAGAATCAAATCTAAGATAAAATAGAGCTTGCCGATGGTCAGACATTTATCAGCTATCAGAACAAGAAGATTGGTAGTTTGATGGATCTCAACTGTTGTATTTCATATTGTATTAGAAATAGTATAGTGTGATAATATAATATGTTTCCATCAATGCCAAAGGGAGAGATTGATGACATGTAACTGATTGAATATTTGACAATGTTAAGTTGAAGATAATGCAAGGCATTAAATCAGTTAATGGTTTGTATTGTCATTGATGTCAACTTGATATCATATGTATGGTCATAAACATAATGCCAAAGACTTCAGAGAATCAATGGAACAAAGGTTATGCTTTCAGCAATGCATAAAAGTCAAGTATTCACTTAGTAACAAACAACACCGATGGAGTGCACACTGATGGTCAGAGAAAAGAAGAATAGTCATAGTGATACCCGATGATCTAAAGTGTAGTGTTGCTCGATGAAGCAAAACCACAAGATGTTTGACGAGCTAAAAATAGAGTTGCCTGACGGACGGAGATCTTGAAGCTAAGTGGATTTGCACCAATGAAACTCTCAGTTGTCACTAAAAACTAACTATAGAAGTGACCGACAGATCAAAGAGTTCAGAAAATGACAAAATATCTAGCTGGCAAGAGATAAAGATAGACTTAACTGGTTGTTTTCTTTGTTTTAATTGACTAGAGTTAAGTGATCGATTTAAAGATGATTTGTACAGTTGGCAAGAAGATAATTATGAGACAAATCAGGAGTTATGCTATAAATCTAATTGGATGGATTGTTTTTTACGCCAAGAATCAAGAATCAAGAAATAATGAATATCATGTCTATATAAGAGACAAGCTTAATTCATTTATGAATGGGATTACGGGGAGTGAATAGAAAGAGGATGTTGAAGAGAAACTAATGAAGAATAACTTCATACAGTCCTGATCAATCAAGATGAAGGAGAGCTAAGGAATGCTGTAGACACTAACGAATAGTGAGCACAACATCACAAAGAAGAAAGTGCGGAGCACAAAGAATTGAATTGATATATTGATCATAGAGGTAATGTACTTAAATAGATCTAAAAATTTGCAATTCAAAGTTGCAATATGAATAGGTCATATTGTTTCAGTTTAACCATTGAAGCATCAAGTCTCTTAACCAAGTAGGAATTAATAGTCTTCTATATATTGAGGTACATCCCAAGGAGTGCCAAAAAGGTTGATTCATGAAAGTAGCATTGGATTTTCCCGATACCTATTGACAGTCTAAGAAGGAGGCTGATTCAAGGATGGTAGCAATAGATGCCTGATACTAAGTGACAAACTCTATGTATAAAATCCTCTAACAAGGTCACACTTAACCATGTGTTTGTAACCTTTAATAGGGCTGGCTCCTAACAGAGCTCACTTCAGAAGTGTAAAAATTTGGGGTATCGGTCCCAGTGGTTTTTCCCCTAATAGGGTTTCCACATTAAGAATTCATGTGTTATGTGTGTATGATTCATTTCTTTATTGTTTTGTATCTGACTTAGTTAACACTAGATTGATCGGTATACTCTACTTATTTACTGAGTTTTGGTAAATAGTTATACTACTTATCGGTAATCAAGAAAGAATAAGGATTGGTAGTGAACACTAACACACAGTTAATCAATATTAGTATTTCATGGCATGCATCTTGTAGGGACATAATAATCTGAGGTTTATTGATTGGTGGTTAAGTTTGAAGGATAAATTTTTGAGGCAACTGATTCACCCCCCCTCTTAGTTATTACTAACATCAGTACCCTAGAAATATAACTTCTTCACTTTTGGAGTCAATTTTTCCATTTCTATCATCCTTCAAAATATAACATTGACTACCAAAGATTCTGAAGTAACTTACATTGGGTGTATGGCCATACCAAAGCTCATAGGGTGTCTTCTTTGTGTCCTTCTTCAATTTTAATTTGTTTAATGTGTAGATAACAGTACTGACAGCTTCCCTCAAAAAATTTTGAGTGATTCTTTTCTCAATCATCAATGTTCTTTCATAGTCAACAATTGATCTATTTGTCCTTTCAACAATTCCATTTTGTTATGGTGTTCTCGGTGTAGAAGCCTATCTTTTAATTCCATGCTCATTGCAATAGTTAGTGAATTCTTCTGAAGTAAATTCCCCTCCTCTATCTGATCTTAAGCATTATAGTTTTTCACTTTGTTTTTCTACCATATCCTTATACCATTTAAACATCTTAAATGCTTCTAATTTATCTTTTAAGAACATAACTATCATCATTCTAGAATAATCATCAACAAAGAGAATAAAATACCTATCTCCATAGTAACTCTTTGTCCTCATGGGTCCACATAGATTTGTATGGACTAATTCTATAATTACATTAGATTTATGGGTTTTACTCTTGAAACTAGACTTTGTCATCTTACTTTTTTTACAATTCTTGCACATGATATGCTCGGGCTTAGTCATGCTTGGTAAGCCTCTAACATTACTTTTGTTTCTTATCTTTATCATGTTGTCAAAGTTCACATGACACAATCTTTTGTGCCACAACCATATGTCTTTGTTTATAGCCATTAAACAAGTGATGTTAGTGTCATCAAGATAGAAAAGGTTACCTTTTGTCTGCTCACCGGTTCCATTCAACCTTCCTAATTCATTGAAGATCTTTTCCTTCTTATTTTCAAATGCCACTCTGTGATTTGTATTATTCAGTTTTGAAACACTTAACAAATCATAATTCAGTCCTTTTACCTAGTAAGAATTTTCACATTTGATCAGGTTATTCAACATTATATTTCCTTTACCTTCAACTGGACAAGGTGTATCATTTTCCATTCTTACTGAACCACCATTATAGTATTAAAAAGTCTCAAACTTTTTTTTATCACCAGTTATATGGTGAGTGCAGACACTATCTATGATCTAGACATCATTCTTACTAAATTTAGATATGAGTGCAATTTCTACATACCTTTCTTCTTCTTCATCTAAATCATCCTTCATGGATACAAATACCATCTCAATATCTTCTTATTCGGTGTCAGTGTCATCATCTCTTTTCTCAGCTAGGTAACAAGTTTTCTTCTCTTTTGTCAGATTGTCGATTGCTTCGGTAATCACTGTTATCACCTCTTTCAGACTTCTTCTCATATGATCTGTCATTACCTCTATCATATTTTATTCTATTTGGACATCTTGCAGCAAAGTTTCCAACCTCTTTACAATTTAAACATACAAGTGGTAATTTACCTTTGTATCTACCTTTGCCTCTCTGCAATATTCTTGCCATTAGTGCTTCAATCTCATCAAGTCCTTGATCCTCATTATCACTTTCACTATCATTTCTAATAGCATTTATAGGACTTGAATTAATTATCTTTAAAGAATATTTGAATGCAGATTCTATAGATGGTAAGACACTATTATCAAATTTATTAGTCTCAAATTAAAGTAGTCTACCAATCAGACTATCTAGAGTAATTATATTGTTTATAACTGCTCTCATTTCTTGAATAATAGAAACTCTAATAGCATATATAGGCAGTAAGGTTCTTAAGATTTTACTTGCCACTGTCTCCTATTCAAGTACACCTCCAACTCCTCGGATGGCATTTACTACCTCTTTGATTTTGCAGCTATACTGAGTGATATTTTCTATTTCTTTCATCCTTAGGTCATCAAACCTACCCCTTAGGCTTTCTGCCTTGGCTCTTAGTACATTAGCATCTCCTCCATGTACAAGCTTCAACTTATCCCACATTCACTTTGCAAAGGTGCAAGTTTTAACATCTTCAAACTCAACATCAGAGAGTGATGAGGCAAGTTCTATCATCATGCAATTATGCTCATGCTTTACTCTTAATTTCTCAAGAGTGTGAGTTCTTGAAGGCAACACATATTCAGTATAAAGGTATTGAGTAATAGCATTTCCAATACCTGATAGGTGGATTCTTATTCTACTTTTCCATGATGCAAAGTTGTCTTTATTCAACTTGGGCACATCTCATCTGTTTATCTTGTGATCTTTTTCTTGAGCTGTTAAACTCCCTTTTTAAGCACACAAGCTCTGATACCAATTGTTAGTAATAAATGAGAGGGGGGGGGGGGTGAATCGATGGCCTAAATAATATTCCAATAATCAACCCAAAAAATTAGTACCACAATATTAAGCCTCTAGTTACCTGTAGTCCTATAAGATGAATGCCTTCAAATACAATTATTAAATTACTACTGCTCAAAATGCTATGTTAAACCTTATTCTGTATGTTTACTGAATAGTAGTTTGTTAATTTATCGAAATATAGTAAATTATCTAGAGTATACCGATCAATCCAAATTAGCTATGTGTAATACAAAACACTAAAGTAATGACTCATAAACACATTGACACATGGATTTTTAATGTGGAAACCCTATTAAGGGAAAAAAAACACTTGGGATCGGTAACCCAAAATTTTCACTCTTCTGAAGTGAGCTCGGTGAAGAGCTAACCCTATTAAAGGTTACAAACACACTATTAGGTGTGACCTTGTTAGAGGATTTAAAATTTTAGTCTATCACTTGATAGCAGACATCTGTATGCTACCTTCCTTGATCAAACACTACCTTGGCCTATAAATAGGTATCTGGCATCTCATGATATCTTCATGATCAACATTTTTGATACTCCTTGGCATGTATCTCAATATAGAAAGGATCTTTAAATCCTTCTTAGTTAAGATACTTTTTGAATCAATGGTTAAACTAAAACAATATGATCTATTCACATATACAACTTATACTTGTAGATTTTCAGATCTATTATAAGTTTATACAACTAAGCTGGTCAATATATCTCATTTAATACCTTTGCTCCACTTTAGTTCTGCTCGGTGATGCTATGCTCTATTACTCGGTGTCCACAGAAAAATTTAGCTCTTTCCTTAGCTTGTTTGATCAGGACTGTATAAAGTTTCTCTTCAACATCCTCTTTTTCATTCAATCACCCTCAATTCGTAATGAATTAAGTTGTCTCTTTATAGACATAATATCACTGTTGTTAGGTTCTTGATTTTCTTGATCTTGGCGTGATCCGCAATCTTAGCCAATTAGATTTAAAGAAAAACTCATGTTTTATCTCACAGAGATCTTCTTGCCAACTGGAAAAAATAACTTTAAATTCTTTACTTATCTCTGGCTTTATCTTTTCAATGGAAACAAAGATAACTACCATTTAAGTCCATATTTAGCTCTGTCAGCTAGATATTTTGTTGTTTCTGAACTCAAGTTAATTTCAAGTGATTACACCTAGAAATAAATTTATTATAGGAATGACTATGATGGTTATGAATATTATTATGATTTTTATTATTTTAATTTTAGACATGAACACATGTTCATTAGATTTGAGAGTACCAAATTGAATCAATTTTTCTTCCTCTTGACATAATAAAGTTTGAAAAACAATATAATTTTTGATTAAGTAAAAGCAGGATTTGAAAGGTCCCGAAACCTTGTACAAAAGATTAGAAGATAGGCATAGCTGATGTGTCAACAACCAAAAGTTGAAACAAGGGAAAGGATAGGGCCCGAGGCTACACAATACAAAAAATAGAAAAAGACAACACTAAGAAGAAAAAGATAGAAAATAGAGAGATCACAAAAGATAGTAGCTAAGATTCCATTAGTTCTTTGGCCTGCTCAATGAGGAGATCCATGTTTCCCACAGAGACCTTGAGGTCATCAAGCTGCTTGTATTTCTTCTTAATACTTTCTCAAGTGTGGATGCTAGAGCCAGCACCCTCTTTGGGATCCTTGTTCTCATCCCCCTATTTACCTCAATCCTATCCATTAAGCTCTTGCATTATTCAATAGAGACTTTCAGGATATTGAAGCTTTGTTCACTTATCTTTTTGAGCATCATTCCATTTTCTTTACTTTCCCTTCCAGAGTAGAAATGTGAGCCTCACTATTGTTGATCTCAGCATCTTTGCTCATATTGTTGATCTTTTCCTCCATAATCAGCACTTTGGTCCCCAACTCTCCAAAATATTCCCCTTTGTTGATAGATTTGGTCCAATTCTTCAGAATGGTTGCCATTGATTCCTTGCCAAAGGTCACAACTTTAACCATATTTACAATCTTCCCTTGCTCCTGAATCTCAGCCTTCATGTTCATAGTATCCTATGCTCTTTTAGCCATAAACCTACCAAAGGAAAGAATGCTATCTTTGTATTCCATGCCAATGTTAAAGTTGTCCTTTTTATCCACAGTAGTTGAAACTTTTTCCTTCCCCTGATTACTCTTATCTTTTTCCTCAATTTTTCTCTGAGTGTTATCTTCATTCTCCATATCCTTATCCTGCTTCTCCTTGTTCTCCAAGCTCTCATAAGTTAGTTCCTCATCATTTGAGGAAATAAGGATACCCTTATTCTTCTTTGTCCTCTTGGTAATAGGGGATTTATCCTTGAAGCAAGTTTTCCTTTTTTTGTTCTTATTAGGTTTGTTGTCTTCTTCATCAGTTCTGAAACCCTCTAAATTAGAATCCATCTCGGCATACTCCATTTTTTTTCTTTGGATCCCCCTTAGAACAACTACCCTTCATACTGCTAACCCCTTTGCTACAAATAGTTTTCATCTCGTCTTTAGTGTCGTCTTCAAAATTTTCTCCCAAGTCTTCATCCTCGATTTCCACATCATTAAGAATCTTGCCCTTAAACACAATTTTCTCAATTTTCCACATTTTTAACACATCATAAATCAAAACCATTAGTCCCTGATGACAAGAATGATCCCCAAAAGGGTCTCTATGGAAATCTATCATCATAACATTCAAATAACTCATGAGATAAAAAGGGATGCTCATATCCTCATTATTCCTAAAATGGTTCAAGATAATGAAATGATGCTTGTAGGCTCTTGAAAATCTACCATCAAGGGTAAGATAACTGATAGCAGCATATAAAAAAAAACACCAAGGGTGGCTAATATTAGTAGGACTAAAAAAACCTCCTTCCTTCTTGGCCAATCTGTTCGCCTCTTCATCATTCTCCTAGAATCTCTCATAAGATTTGTTAGAGTAGCTACGGTCATGGTAAAACTTCATCCCTTCCATAGGTAAGCCCATTGCTTCTACAATAAGTTCCTCATTGATGATAATCCATTGATTATTGAAGTAAATCTTCCCTTTCCTCCAATTTTTCATTAAAAAAATGGCAATAGTAGGGTTACACCTACGCGACTTCTCCATGTAAGTTACAAAATTCCCCTGCTGCGTAGAATATCACAGAATTACACATTTTTCTTCCATTCACTACAATATAATGGCTCATATCTTTTCTTGCTTCCACCCATTCTGTTTCTGCTAACCTTGTCTCTCTAATTTTTTTTGTGCTATGTTTCACCAATTTTCTCCTTTCTTATAATGTGATCCACAATTTTTGAAAACACCCATAATCTATGTGAAATAGCATGTCGATAGCAAGTAGCATTGAAGAGGATGACCACATCATAATTTCATCTTACAACACTCATATTATCTGTAGTCATTTAATTAATTGTTTTTCACTTCTCTAAATTCCGTAGATCATCTCCTTGTGCATAAGGGATTTGATATCGTACAAAAAACTAATTTTATTTTCCCATGTGAAGATATGATTATTTTTACATGCGTAATTAGCCACACAGTCAACACTTTCATTACCTTCTCAATACACATGTGTAATAATACATTTATTCATGATCTTAATTATAGATTTAGCATTATCAATTATATTGCTAATTGACCATGAAGGGTTAGAAATATTATTAAGGGCCTTGACAATATTTAGGGAATCCCCTTCAAGCCAAACATTATTGCAATTGTTTTCTTTAGCTAAGAGAAGACCATTGAGAGCAGCCAATTCCTCTGCCATATGGCTATTTTGAACACCGATTGGGATAGCCCTCATTACTTTATAGTGTCCTCTTTCATCCCGGATGACCACCCCACATCCCGCTATGCTAGGATTACATTTTGATGCCCCATCAAAGTTGATCTTAGTCCATCCCATTGGAGGGTATTCCCATATCACCCCCTCTCTACTATTGTTATGATCTTCATCAATCAAATGAATTCCCCATCTTTTAAGAGTAGCACAGTCCTCTTCCCCTTTAGGATCACCTTTAATCTTCATAATTTTGAGATTCTCAATTATCATAATCTAAATTTTTCTGTATAATATTTTTGAGGGAGTATCATTGTCTCTGAAAATTCTTTCATTTCTTTCCTTCCATATCGCCCAAGTAATGTGGGGGAGGGTTATATTCCATATCTTTCTAATACAGTCAATCCTATTATTGATTTCCCAAGAATTGAACATATTCTGAATATCAGAAGGTAAAACCTAGGCCATATTAAATGCATTCATCCAATATGACCAAATCTCATTAGCATAGTTGCAGTGAATAAAAAAATGGTTAACCATTTCTTCCTCCTTCCTACACAGTACACACATGTTAGTAATATACTTCCCTTTACTCTTGAGGTTATCAAGAGTAAGGATTTTGTTTTGAATCATAGTCTAGAAAAATATATTGATCTTAGGAGTAAGCCCTTTGATCCAAGCCTTAGCCCAGAAAGGTTTTTCATAATTATCATAATTGAGGTTGTAGGTCGTACCCATAGTAATGCAACCATTAGGGGTATATTTCTAGATTAAGGAATATTCCTCAGAGTTAAGGATCATAGCATTAAGGGTATTATTCAAAGATAGAAGAGAATCATCAACAATAGTTAGGTCCCTCCATTCCCCATTGCTTCTATAGTCCTTGACCTTAGTACCAATTCTATTTTTACATATTTCACCAAGGGGACCCAATGATGTATTGGCCAGGTCTAGTTGTTACCGACAGTCAGCTTGACTATGCTCTAAGGTCTCTCGCATAGACCTTATAGGGTATTGTTTCACCCTATCTTAAGGAATTCACTAAGATCTTTACCTCAAGTTCCCTAGACCAGTCTTACACTGTAAAGATACTATTTCATGCTATGGAACCTATTGGGATGGGTTCCTCTTCTGAGCTAAACCGACAGGTTCAACCTAAAGAACACAACAACACACACTGCTCATGGAATCCATTGAATATGTTCTTTCTATTCACAAGAACTAATCTATTACATGATAGTGTCTTCTTTTTTTCTATTTCTTCTCTCTCAATCAATCTCTCCTAACTACTAAAGCCTTTTAGCTATATACCCATCCATCAAAAATATCTCCAAAATATCTGATACTCGTGGACAATTTCAATCACCCTACACAGGTGGCCAAACTGAGCAATAAATGACCCTTCCAGAATAGGAATAGGTGTTCCTAATCATTTCAACAAAAAATGACACGTAGAGAGTCATTGCAAATGACCTAGCTAGTCACAAATGTCACATCCTGTGTTTCTTGGGTCGTTAGCCGACATCACTGAATGCTAGAGTTGACTTTATGAAATTTTCAATTTCCAGCCCCGAGCATAAGATTGCAAACCCAACAACAAACACCAATGCCATGGAAATTACCAACAAGCATCACTGATGAGAATCACCAACCAGAATCACCGACGAACAAAAACCAACAAGCATCACCGATGAACAAAAACCAACAAGCATCGCCGACGAATAGAAACTGACAGACAGAAATCGATGGACATCGTTGACGAATAGTATAACTTAACTGCAAAGCATCGATCTTCATTTACTAGATCCTTGTTTCATTTCTATATGTTTATAAGATACCTCAACACACATCTTTACTAGGAAATAACTACCTAAGCAACTATGGTGTTTGTTTACCGACTGACCTTAGTCATTACAAGAATGGTAGAACAAAGCACCTTACAAACCAAAAATACCTTCTAGCCTAGAAATTTTCCTAACCTTAGATGCTCCTACACCATACTCCCCAAACAAAAAAAAATCAACTTCCAGGTGATTGGAGCAAGTCAAGATTGATGCCCAATTTCTTAAAATCAGTTTCTGGTACCCATGTAGCCTCTGAATTAGATTTTCCCTTCCATTTGACTAGATGTTCCTTATAGGTCCATCGTCTAGTCTGCTTGGTAACTCTTGAATTTAGAACTATGTATACCTTCAGTTGTAGTGTAACATGAAGTTTAAGAACTTTGAGATCCTCAGTATCTCCCATGAGACCAGAATACCAAATCTCCTTTGGGAATTAGACCTTTATAGGATACCAAATCTGCCACATTGAAAATAGGAGATAATCCTATGTCTGTAGGAAGATCAAATTTATAAGCATTAGACCCATATTTTTCTAATATTGCACAAGGGTCTATCTTCCTCATCTGAAGTTTACTTGGATCTCCTTTCTGCAATCTTTCTTTATTTAGGTGTACCATGACCAAATCTCCAACCTAAAATTGAACATCTCTTTTCCTTGCATCTACCTTTTGCTCGATATGAGTGGTACTCTCTATCAATTCTTCTTTAACTGAGTCATGGACCTGCTTCATGGATTGAGAAAAATCTTCAGCATACCCACTCCTCTTTGTATTTCTACCAAGATCCCTTAATTCACATATACCCCTGGGATGAATCCCATACACAATTTCAAAAGGGCTCTTTCCAGTGGACCTACTGACTATATCATTGTAGGAAAATTATAGTTGAGAAAGTAACTGATCCCATGATTGTCCATACTCCTTGGTAAGGAATATCAAAATATTACCTAAGCTTTGGTTCACCACTTCAGTCTGACCATCGGTTTGTGGATGGTAGGCTGAGCTAAAAGAAAGATTTGTACCGAGATTCTGCCATAAAGTCTTCCAAAAATGACTCATAAACTTGGAGTCCCTATCAGATACAATACTCAAAGGCAATCCATGTATTCGTACTTCTTCTCTAAAGAATATATTATCTATGTAACAAGCATCATGTGTGGTCTTGCACGGTACAAAATGAGCCATCTTGCTGAACCTATCAACAATTACAAAGATGTTGTCCATTCCTTGCTTGTTCTTTGATAGTCCAACAACAAAATCCATACTAAGGCATTCCCATGGTCTATTTGGGATAGGAAGGGGCTGATATAATCCTGCATTGGATGAAGTCCCTTTTGCCTTCTGTCAAACCAGATAAGTCTCTACATACTTTTGGACATCCTGATTCATTCTTGGCCAATAGTAATAGCTCTTGACCAATTCTAGAGTCTTATTCAACCCAAAATGTCCACTTAAGGAACCATTATGCTTTACCTATACTAGATTCTCTCTCATGGAACCTCTTGGTACAAAAATTTGTCCTCCCTTAAATACAAGACCTTCTTGAAGAGTATACTCTGAATATTCACTATGAAAATGATTTTGATACTCTTGACATACCTTGTGTGTTACTGCAAAATCTCCATCTGTTGGATACAGATCTTTGAAGCTTTCAATTCCAATGCTTCTTAGCTAAACTTCTTGCACTGTGATTAACTATCTACTCAATGCATCTACCACCTTATTTTTCACTCCCTTCTTATGATTTATTGTGAAGGTAAAGGCTTGGATGTATTCCACCCATTTAATGTGCTTATGACTTAGTTTATCTTGTGAACTCAGAAAACTCAAAGCCTGATTGTCAGTAAAGACAACAAATTCCTTGGGAAGTAGATAGTGTCTCCATTTCATTAGTGCTTTTACTAATGCATACAATTCCAAATCATATGAAGAATACTTTTTCTTTGCATCACTAAGTTTCTCACTATGAAAAGCTATTGGTTTTCCCTCTTGACTCGAAACTGCACCGACAACAATATTACTAGTGTCACTTTCCACAGTAAACAATTTGTCAAAACTAGTAAGTGTCAAAATTGGTTGAGTCGATATTCTCTTCTTCAGATGCTCAAATCCCTCATCAGCCTACTTAGTCCACTGGAACTTGGCTCTCATACCTCCTTTGATGGTATCTAAAATAGGTGCACTAATCTCACTGAACTGTTTGATGAATTTTTGGTAAAATTGTGCCAAACCATGGAAGCTTCTTAGCTCCGTAGCTGATTTTGGTGTAGGCCAATTCAATATTGATTACACCTTTCTTACATCCATCTTCAAGTTACCTTCTGAGATAACAAAACTAAGATATACCAATTCTTGCTTCATGAATTCACCCTTTTCCAAGTTGATTGTCAACTTTTCTTCATGCAATATTTGCATTACCAATCACAAATATCTAAGATGATCCTCTTTTGTCTTGTTAAACACTAGGATGTCATCTAAGTACACTACAACCCATTTTCCAATAAATTCCTTCAAAACCTCATTCATCAATCTCATAAATGTGCTTGGGGCGTTTGACAACCCAAAACGCATAACTAGTCATTCATACAATCCTTCATTAGTTTTAAAAGTAGTCTTCCACTCATCTCCCCCTTTAATTCTTATCTGATGATATCCACTCTTAAGATCTATATTGGAGTAATATCTAGCTCCACCAAGACAATCCATCAAATCTTCTATCCTAGGTATTGGAAACCTATACTGGATAGTAATCCTATTTATGGCTTTGGAATCAGTACACAACCTCCAAGTACCATCTCTCTTTGGGGCTAAGACTGTGGGAACAACACAAGGACTTATGCTTTATCTAACCAACCCTTGGTCAATTAGTTACTAGATCTTGTTAGAAATCTCTGCATTCTTCTATGGAGTCATCTTATAAGCAGCTTTATTTGGAAGTGAGGCTCCTGGAATGAAGTCAATTTGATGACTAATAGATCTATCAGGTGGTAGGGTAGCTGGTTGAACATCACTAACTATAGCCTGATATTGAGTTAACAACCTTTGGATCTCTAAAGGTAGCTCTTCTCTTTCCTTCCTCTTCTCACCTTTTGGTTTTAGAACCAAATCAAAGCCTACTCCATCTCCTTTCAATGTTTTTAGGAATTATTTCTCACCGACCAGTAGTAGGTTGGGACCTCTCTTTATTTCCTTCTCTTCTTCCAAGATTGAATGTACCCTGAAAGTAATTCCACCCTTCTGGAAGGAATACAAGTTCTCAACTCCATTTTGGACTGCACATCAGTCATACTACCAAGGTCTACCCAATAGTAGATGACACACATCCATGGGTAGGATATCGCACAAAATTCTATCCTTATATCTCCCTATGGACAACTCTACCCAAGCTTGTTCATTGACTATTACATGTTGATCTCTATTCAACCAAGTAACTTTATAAGGATTAGTGTGAGGAATCCTTGTCAATTTTAACTTCTCAATAGCTTCTAAAGAAACAATATTATAAGTAGATCCTGAATCTATGATAACTTTATAGACCTTACCAAGTATTTTGCAATTGACTCGAAACAAAGATCTTCTTTGGTTTGGCTCTTCCTTGATTGGCTCTTTTAGGAGTGTTCTTAGGACCATCAAATTCTCTCCCATTTTTGATCCTATGGGGACATCTGTAGTCTTGTTGCTAGAAGACTCTTCTTACACATAGTTAGCTCTTTTCTCTCCTCCTTGGGAAGTAGAGCTCTTTGCAGGACACCAATATGCAGGGTGTCCAAGTTTCTAAAAATTATAGCACTTCATAGAAGAGAAATAAGATCCTCTTCCATGGCCATTGTTCCTTCCTCTTGAACTGTTATTCAGGCCTCTTCCTCTATTGTAACCACCTCTAGTGTTACTGGATTCTCCCTGATTCTTGATGAGTTTATTTTCACTCTGATTCTTAGCTTTAGGATTTCTTCTTCCATATCCTCCTCCATGATCTCTATTGTCTCTTCCTCTACCTCTACTATTTGGGTCCTATTTCTTTTTAAACTTCTCTTCCACTTTGAGGGCTAATTGATAGCATTGGTGGATAGTCTTGGGGCTTAAGAGACTAATTTCTTCTTGAATGCTCCATTTAAGGCCATTTTGATACCTTGCCAGTTTTAGGCTTTCTTCTTCCACCACATGGGACCTTAAGCATAGCTTATGGAATTCTTCAATATAGGCACTGATCTCTAAGTCTTTCTACCTCAGATTCTGCCTTTTCATATGCAGTTGCAGTTCATAATCATCAGGAAGATAAGTTTATTTCATCTTTTCCACCATACCTTTCCAACTGGTTATGGAGTTCTTGCCTCCCTTTGTCCTTTCATCTTGGACAAATTTCCACCAAGTGAGAGCAGTCCCTCTCAATCTTGTCTTGGCTACTCTAAATTTTTGAGCTTCAGTCATATTATGATAATCAAAGTGATTTTCAAGACCTTCTATCCACTCCATAATCAATTCTGGGTCCATTTTGCCACTAAATATAGGCACACCTTCTAAGGACTTACCACTCATTTCCTTTAATGCTTTCAAGAATGGTTCTTCTTGAAGTACAAGGTCTGGCTCTGGGATCATGTCCACCTCAGCCATTTGTTTACCCTTCTCATCAGCTTCTCTCATTAGTTCATTGACCTCTATAGTTTGTAACTACACTTCTTCCAGTTTATACGCCATTTTGGCTAACTGCTCCTTCAGGAGTTTGTTCTCCTCTCTTTGCTCATCCATGTTCCTTTCTAGCTCTATGTTGGTCACCATATTGGATGAATTCACAGAATCTTCTGAGAATCACACCCAAACAACACAAGCCCAATTCTCAAACTTTAGATCTGATACCAATTTGATGTATTGCCCAGGTCTAGTTGTTACCGACAGTCAGCTTGACTATGCTCTAAGGTCTCTTGCACAGACCTTATAGGGTATTATTTCACCCTAGCTTGAGGAAGTCACTAAGATCTTTACCTCAAGTTCCCTAGACCAGGCTTACACCATAAAGCTACTATTTCATGCTATGGAACCTATTGAGATGGGTTCCTCTTCTGAGCTAAACCGACGGGTTCAACCTGAAGAACACAACAACACACACTACTCATGGAATCCATTAAATATGTTCTTTCTATTCACAAGAACTAATCTATTATAGGATGGTGTCTTCTTTTTTTCTATTTCTTCTCCCTCTTTCAATCTGTCCTAACTACTAAAGCCTTTTAGCTATATACCCATCCATCAAAAATATCTCCAAAATATCTGATACTCGTGGACAATTTCAACCACCCTGCCTAGGCAACCAAATTGAGCAATAAATGACCCTTCCAGAATAGGAATAGGTGTCCCTAATCATTTCAAGAAAAAATGAAATGTAGAGAGTCATTGAAAATGACCCATCTAGTCACAAATGTCACATCCCACATTTCCTGGGTCGTTAGCCGACATCACCGAATGCCAGAGTTGACTTTCTAAAATTTTCAATTTCCAACCCCGAGCATAAGATCACAAACCCAACAAAAAACACCGACACCATAGACATTACCAACAAGCATCACCAATGAGCATTGCCAACAAGCATCACTGATGAATGGAAGCCAACAAGCATCATCGATGAATAGAAACCAACAAGCATCACCGACGAACATAAACCAATGTATAGAAATTGATGGACATCGCCGACGAATAGTATAACTTAACTGCAAAGCATCGATCTTTGTTTGCAAAGTCTAGATATGTTCCTAACCTTAGGTGTTCCTGCACCACCCCATAAAGGATTCATTGCAAGAGCCAAATTGCCAATCCAAATATCATCCTAGAAATCCACTTTGTCCCCCTTACCCACTTTCCATTTAACACCTTTCTTAATGGTATTTTTTGCTTTTATAACATTCTTCCATATGCAGGATCCCACCAGGAAGTCTTCAGAATTAAGAAAATCATTGTAGAGTTAGAGTTTCTATTATATTTTTTGTCCCAGATAGCATTCCATTCCCCTTTCAGAGTGAAACCCCTCCATCCAAGTTTAGCAAGGAGAGCTTCATTCATACTTTTAAATTTTATTATTCCCAAACCACCTTTACTTTTAGGCGTGCAAACTTTGTCCCAAGAAATAAGAGAAAATCTATTAGGTTTTTTCACTCCATTCCAGAGAAAATGCCTTTGGATTTTCTCAATTGCCTCAGCAAATATCTAAGGTATTCTGAAAAGAATAAGAGCATAAGTAGGCATACTTTGAAGAGAATATTTGAGGAGATGAATAAGTTAATTGAGTAGCTAAAGTAGGAAAAGAAAGTTAAGAATGCACATTAGCAATAAATTATTGAAAATGTCTAGGAAGACATTTCTTTAAACTGATATGAATTAAATGAATATCAGATAAGGTTACTCCTAAACCATGGGATTGACTTCTGCGGAATTAAATTTGAGCAAAAAATCATCCATAGATTTAAATTTTGTATACCTGAGATCCTTTAATTGATCTTGGAGTTGAATATTTCTTGATTCATTCACACTATCATAGGTGTTTTTCAAAATAGCCTAGGCTTCATGTGCTTTTGTACAATTAGAAATTAAAACATACAAATAAGGACTTTGTGAAATGTCAATGAGGCCAAGTGCTTCCTCATTTTTAACATTCCAAGCATCAATGTCATCTTTAGGATCAGTGGAGGATGTAGAAGAAGAAGGATTCATAGTAATATCTAACATGTGTTTAAAATGAAAGATAAATGAAATATGAGTTTTCCAAGCATGGTAATTAGAATTGTTTAACTTAATTTTAGGAATCAGCATAGACATGATTTCACAAGAATTAAAAAATAATGAAAACAAAAGTTAGGATTAGACTATAATAGCTAAAAACAGTGATAAAAAAATTCAAATAATGCTAAAAAGGAATTTAATGTAATGTTAAAAATTGTTGGATTGATTAAATAATGATTTTTAAAGAAAATTAATATCTATTTTAATATCATAGGAGATCATAGGAGATAGATTGATAGTGAAATGTAAAAACAAAGAAAGCTGAGAGATTGTGGATCTTGCATGCATGAGGATTGTTCTTTGATTGTTTTGAATGTATATGGCTGCAACTGACAAGGCCTCATAGCCCAATGTGTATGATGTTTGATGAGTTAATGATAAATATTTACTCTCTCTCTCTCTCTATCTCTCTCTCTCTCTCTCTATGTGTGTGTGTGTGTGTGTTTAAAGCTTTTGTTTTGTGTTCTGCAAGCTAGTTTGGTGTTTGGGAGTTCCTTTGGCCCCATCTACCAACCCTCCTTGCGTCAGGTGGTATCAAAGTGAGGAAAGATTTGAATTTATTCTTGTAAATCCTAATTGGTTATTTTTGTGTGGTTGTAGATCACGATCTGACCTATAATTGCAAAGGATTTAAAGATGGTTCGAGGGAAGCAAGATGCAAATTTAGGCCTAGCTGATATGCTAAGGTAGATTGTTGCTAGATTATAAGTGTTTGAGATAGCCTAGCACCAAGGAAGACATCTTGAGGATGTTAGTGATGAAGAAGTCAAAGAAGTATAAGCAAAAGCTGCACCTACACTTGTGATAGATCTAGGAGAAGAAAGAATCCTACAAGATTTGACAAATTTAAAGTCCACACCATATTTTAGTCCTCCTGAGTATAGTGTAAAGTTGGATTCAGATGGCTTGATAGACTAGATAACCAAGATGGAGAAATACTTTGAGTATGATAATGTATCAGATGAGAAAAAGGTGAGTATTGCAAGAACAAACTTGAAAGGTCATGCATCCTTATGGTGTGAGAATTTGCAATTGGGTCAAAATAATAAAGGCAAAGAAAAGATCAAGGTATGGGACAAGATTATAAACAAATTAAATGGAAAGTTTCTACCTTGTGATTATCAAATTAACCTAGATAGAATAATGTAAAGCTTGAAGCAGAAAGATATCTTAATGAAGGACTACACTGAGGAATTCTATAGATTATTTATTAGATCTGGACATGATGAAGATGAGGTGGAAGGAATTGCAAGTTACTTGAATGGATTAAGGAGTTCTATTCAAGAAGAGATCAATTTGGTAAAGATGGATAATATTGAAGAATCTTATTAGTTTGCCATCAAAGTTGAGGATAAATTGAACAAAAGACATGAGAAAAGAAAAATAGGAATAGGTCATAGATTCTCTAGAGGAAGAGGTATATCTTATGGTGAAAACCCTAGATCTGATCAAGACAAGACAAATCAAGACAATAGAAAGACCGAGTATGTTGGAAAGTGACAATGCAAGCAATTGTTATTTTGTCATTGCTGTCAAACCTTAATTGGTGAGACTATTGTTATCTGTTTGAGTACCATATCTATTGTTGATGAAGAAGATTTAACAAGAAGACCAAGTGAATGGTTGAGTTAAGGAAAATACTTGATCAGTTGGCACTCTGGCAAAGTAATTTGTTGTTTATCTTTCAAAGACAAGTTTTCTAGTTGTTTTGTGTCGAGAAAGTTTGGCTTGTGCCGAGAAAAATTTGCTTGTGACGAGCAAAAATTTGCTCAATGCCAAGCACCATTGAAATTGCCAAGTGGAAACAGTGATGTTGGCCGACTTACAGTAATTGGATTAATGATGAGATTTGAGATCTCTAGCCAACTTAGTTGATTTTATTGGGATATGTAATGTTAATTAAAGATTGATCCATGTCATTTAATGTACTGGTAACCGTAATTAATGCATGATTTCAAGATTTAATTAGAGACTACTTTGGAGAAGTAAATGTAATGCAAAGATGGAATGATCCATTGGATCTGACCTAACCTAAGATCTATGATCTTGTTTAAGAGACAAAAGATTTATCTAACCTAGACAATAAGGTATATGATAACCTCAAGGGTTATTCATGAAGTGTGGATGAGTGTATGTGTATGCAAGAGGCTTGCATAGTTGATTTACTGTTTGGCATGATCTAGCAGAGAAGGCAAAAGGCAAAGGTAGAGCGTTGCATGTGTGATTGCTGATGGATTTCCAAGTAGATCAAAATATTGAAATGACAATGCAGGCTATCTAGTAAGTTAACATCAAATTTGTGATTGGATATGAATTGCAAAGTAAGTTGTATGTACCAGATCACAACTGCTGATTACTTTCTTACCATTGTATCAGTTAAATCCTTTAACAAGGTTGACTTAACAGTCATTTGTATAAATCCTCTAACA
>MU228022.1:5117603-5139974 GCA_018584345.1 Thuja plicata
ATGGATATACGCCTCTTGATTGACTATTAATAGTGTATCTATTTGAGTCAGTTGTTAGTCTTGATTGAATACCCTCTTCTAATACATCTACAATATGCAATTTTCACTATTTTCTAATGCATAAAAACATTATGTGGTAATTTTGGTTTAAATAATGAACGATTGGTAGACTTGTTTCAAGAGCAACATTAGTTTTCAGTGTCATTGTGTCATGTATATTTTTTAGTTTAGTATGAAAATGTTTAGGATAAGGAGATATGATGGGTCTACTGTTGAAGGAAAAAAGGTGTGATTTTCAATGATAGAGATGATGTAGTGACACATGTCATTTTTAGCAAGTGTTGTAATATTTATTTCTCATAAGCCTACTTTTTTCACCTATCTATTAGGAGCAATAATTAGTGGAAGGACTAGAAGATTGCATTAGGATTTCATCCCTCCTATTTTCTCCTAACATGTTGCAGTAGTTTACCAATGAAATTATTTTTTATAGGTAATTTTGAATTTTAAAGTGTGAGAGGGAATTTTGGACGACCCCAAACAAATAAGAATGTTTATAGATAGTTATAGGGAAGATAAATTTCTAAATAATAGTTCCAAACAAGAAGAATATTCATACACCAAATAAAATTTCTTGTTGTCTCTCCCTGAACGTTTTATTTTCTTTATTGTGACAACTTTATTTTTCAAGTTACCCAAATACACTCTTCCAAAGCTCCCTCCCCCAATTTCATAAACAATGCATGATTCCCTAGTTTGCATCCCACGAGACATGAAGACATTTCCTGATGAAACAATCATAAACAAGGAGTACCACATAGTGAATATAAACATAAAAAAAATAAAGAGAGATCAAACACTTCACACAATGCCTTGAAGGTAATAGAAATGATGCCATAGCTCTCAAATCTCATGGGTCATCAAGCATTCCAAATGCAAAGATGTAAATAATGCCAGTATTAAACAGTGAGCTCATATACAATGCATGATGCCCTAGCTTGCAGCCCGTGAGCCATCAAGACATTTCCTCATGAAATGATCATAAATGGGGAGTACCACATAGTTAATATCTAATGAGAAATGTTTTTCCATTAGTATGCAAAGAGAAAATAATTATAATGAACCATCGGTTACACTACACTGAAAGTTAGGTTTTAGTTCAGACCGAAAGTGCTAAGCAAGGAGAAACCAATGACACAAGTTTTGAAGTGGAAACTAAAAGTGCAACCCGAAGATGATAAAGAGGAACCCGACAAGAAAGTTACACTATAAAACAAAAGAGAAGAAATAGAGGAACCCAATAGCAAGGGAACCTGATAGAAATTTCAACAAAGGAACATTGAAAGATAGTCAAACTAATTTCAGAGAAAATCGAGCATGAGACACCAAAAGTTAGTTATATCCCAAGAAAAGTGGATCTGACTTCCATGTTAGATAAAACAACTATATTCTATATTTAGATTTTTCATTTTTTTTAAATCCATTTCTTGAGGAACAAGAAACATTACTGTAATTGTTTTAATCAGTCTAATTGATTAAAAACATGCAAACTAGGAGATCAAGGTCAAGTTGTAAATCTTTGATCATAGAGTTAGTTTTTTAATATGTGAAACTAAATTTGGTCAATCTATGTTATAAATAGATATTTTAATCATTCATTTAAGATGGATGAGAGGATGATTGTAGCCAATGAGCATATCTATGAATCAGATTGAGAGTTTCAATAAGAAGAACAACCAAAGATGAATTTGGTTATCAAGAACCAAGAACCAAGGCTAACAAGCAACAAAGGTATTAATAAATCACATTAGGTGATACACTTATACATGTAATATTGAATGGATATATAATCAGCAATTGTAGATTGCATACAATTAGGTCAATGAGTATTTTTGTCTGCATTCTAACAAGTTTAGCAAATAGAAGAAATCCTTTCAAGAAAGGTGGAATTAAAAATACTATTTTAAATATCTTAACCAAGTGCACACTAAATGGTGTTGCTAAAGCTCTTAACAGAGCAGACCTTAACCAGTATCCACATGATACTCCTAATAGGGTAGACCATCAGAAGTGATCAAATTGTAAGCCTTAACTGGCCCCTTCCAATCTGTAGATAATGAAGTTTTTGTGGGTGCCATCCCCACCACAATTTTTACCTTCTAACAGGGGTTTTTTGTGTTACCATATCATGTGTTATGTGTCAATTACTTTCATGAATGTTTCTATGAATGTCTACATACAATTAAGATTATGAATTGATATCACATGCATAAAGAAAGAACAATAGATATGACCGGTAAAGCAAAGATTTGATTACATAAGGATAAAGGTTAATTAACTAAAAATTTTAGAGGTACTAATTCACCCCTCCCCTCTCAGTACACACTTCCCATTATTTCCAACAATTGGTATGAGAGATAAATCTCTTATTTGGAAATTTTAAAGACTTAAGAGAAAAGATCATACAATGGAGAAGTACATGCTTAGCAAGAGTATTGATTATCATAAGCTAGAAATTTAGATCTTCTATGAGCAGTATAAAGAAGCTAGAATCAAGATGAGACAACTTCTAGATGAAAGAAAGATTATGGCATCTCGTTGTAATGAAATAGATTATGATGAAGAAGAGATACCAGATCTATTTGAATCTTCAGGATCAACAACTAGCAGAGCATCAGACACATCAGAAGAAAGAATCACAAGTCTAAATGAAATCAATCAACATCTAGCTGGACAAGTGAAATTTCTGCAAATCGGTCAAGAGACACAAATGGTAAGAATGATTTATGTCATGAATAATGCTAGACAAGCTGATCAAGAGAGAATGCTAGATATTGATGACAGGAGGAAGATTACTGAAAAGCTACAAGAGAAAGAGTAAAAAATACAAAGACTTATAGAACATCATCATGAGATCACAAATCAGATTATTCTTATGAGTCAAGAGGCAAACAGAATGAATATAGAACTCATTGAAAGAATAGAAGCTATCGGTGAGATAGGAGATGAAAATAAAAACCTAAAACAAGAAGTAAGAATTCAGCAATAGCATAATGAAATAATCAAGAGAGATGAAGAAAGAAACAAAAGGATGGATGATTTTATTGATGGACAAAGGAAAGCCAACAACAACCCCAGACTAGGCTATACCGAGAATGGAGAATCACCCATCCAAATTGATCCAAAGAATGTCTATGCAAATGTAAGACCAAGAAAGCTGACATGCAATCATTATGGAAGGCAAGGCCACACATCAAATGTTTGTAGGAGAAAAATGAAAGGTATCCTAAATCCACACCTTCATTCATAGGATTTTGTTATAAATGCAACAAGAAAGGACATAAAGCATATAAATGTAAATCTGAGGTGAAACAACAAAAGAAGGAAACCTACATGGAAAAATATTGTCCTACTTGTAAAATGCATGGGCACACATCTCTTGAATTCTAGAAGAAGAAAAAGAAAGCATGGAAGCCTAAAGGTCAAGAAAATTCTTATCAACCGAAAAGAGTTGATAACCAATATGTATAGGATTACAATACATGGGAAAACTGCACAACATGTGGAAGATTTGTTCACATAGCTGAAAACTGTATGAGACAATTGACAATAAAGTCTAGAGATAGGACTAACCCAGGAATGGCATGTCTACACTGTCATAAAGTTGGTCATCTCAAGAAATACTGCAGAGACCAAATCATAGAGACCAACACCTTTTCCAATGGAAACACCATTGAATACATCAGGAAGATGAGAAACAAAATGTGGAGGAAAGCTACAAACACTGATGAAGTTGGACCGAGAAATACAATTGGTGACACCTTATCCAATGGATTTGGTGACATCACCTCCCCCACCTAAGTAGAACAAGTAAGTATGGAACTGCATTATACCAAGTTACATTTTTCATCACTTCCATTATACATAGTTAAAATACCAAATAAACATGATTAAAGATGCACTATGATATTACTTGTTATGATTTTGTGAAAACAATCCCGTCAGTCGATACATACCAAAATACATCGGTGTACATTCAAAGCTAAGTTATCTATACTTACCGAGAATCATCAGTTAACACATAAAGCCTAAGTTGCTAGTGTAAACCAAGATCCATTGGTAATCATGTGAGTTGACAATGTTGTGTTTGCCAAACACAAAAATCCATCAGTAAAAGAAACAAGTTAACAGCTACCCTAAAGTAGTGTGTTATCACTGAGAATGTTATTGTGTATCACCCCATGACTCTGTCTTCACACACCGAGAAGTGGTTGAGAATTAATGAATCAACTTAGGGAAAAGTTTATAAATAGACAATGGAAGGGTTTCATTTTCACCAAGCAATTAGAGCGAAGCGACAAGAGAGAAACTAGAGCACGAAGTGAAAACATTGCAAAGTGACTCCAACCTAGTTCATGACACTCCAAGAATATTCCTTACAGCTACAGAGGTTAAAGTAAGTAACAAAGATAACTGAGAACTCTATTTTTCATTCACAGGAAAAAGTACTAATTTTAGAAATGATGGAAACTACATTAAGAACCGCCAAGCTCAAGAATGTTAAGAAGAATAACATCAACCTAATCAAGAATTAAACTTGTGAGGAACCTCATTACAAGATATGTCCTGAGGTTTCTTCACAACCTGACAATGCTGGTGCATTCTCTAGAATACTAGCTAGGGTTTTTCTCGTCGAAGATGTGTGAGCATATATACACTGCAAGATAGCAGAAATCAGAGGTGTGGAAGTTGAACAAGATTTCAAGAAGCTTTGTAAAAATGATGGCACTATCAAGGAAGAGGATAAGGATATTGAGGTACAAGGGATCACAAATTCCCTATGGTTCCCGAAGGAGTTCAAGACCGAATGGATTCAGTTAGTACTAAGCAAGATACATGGCCGAAAGATATGGCTGGATGAAGCTAAATTGATAACCAAGGATTTCATACATGTTGTTACCAGTTATCCCATAACTGATAAGGTAAAGTCTCTAAAACACCCACCTAAATTTGAAATTGAGAAGAATACTAAAGCAACATGGGATGGAAGAGGCCTAAAGGTATCCACCATCAATCATCATGAACTAAAATTTGGAGCACGTGTCTTAGGATACAAGTTCTTTTAGGCTAGTAGGATGAACAAGATTGCATTCGGAGAAGTGGATACAACATACAAGATTGTCAAGAAGGGACTGTAGTTGGATCTGTCAGAACTGCTACTAAGACAATTAGAAGAGAACATGAAGACAATAAGAAATGCAAAGTCTAATTCATGTAAGTTTGGATCTCTGATAATGTGCATATTTTTCTATTTAAAATAATCTTTCCCATCTATAGGTAATGTGCAATGGGACACAAAAAGACCAGTGACCATACAGATTAGTGAGATCATAAAATCACTAGGATATAATTTTGAGTCAGTCACAGATGAATACTTTTATGGATTAAAAGCAAGAATGCAAAAGAGAGTAAGGATTCCAGAACAGTTAACTGAAATGTTCAAGACTGACATATGTTTTCTGGTAGACACTAAGTACACATACATCAATCCAGTTGCACCAAGGACAACATGGATAGCACTACTTGATTATGCGGTAAACGTAGATCAAGCATCAAACTCAATTAAGGAATTGATAAATGAGCCATTAGACAAATCATAACCCAAGTTTGGAACTTATGAAGAAGCCAAAGAAAGGATTAAAACTAGCTTAGTTGTGAAGAAGATTGATAGGAAGAAAGGTAAAATGGTCAAGAACTTGAAGAAAAAGCTATCAATGAATGAGGAGGAAACTAAAAAGAAAGAAGAAACCTAGGGCCAGTCACCCGTCGGTGAAGCTGAGAAGGAGAGTGACTCAGAATCCATTGAGTTAGTGATGTGGACAGAAGTCTTATTGCTGCTATAGAACCAACTTGGCTTTGTTCTAAGATATTTCTCCTAGATCTCTTAGGGTGTTCACAACCCTAAATTGAGGTAATTCACTCTCGACTTTACCTCCTCTTCAAGACTCAGTCCCCATTGAAATTATTTTCATCTTCTTCTTGCTGAAACTACACAAATAGATTCATTCTAATTTCTTATTCAATGTTTTCTGAACATTGCTTTCATTCTCTTCCCTAGTCGGACTATTACCAAGATTTCCTAGGGTAAGATCTCTAGATTCTTTGTTGTTGCTTCTCCTACAGAAAACAAAAAGGAAATTATGTACAAGGGTTCCTCTTGAGTTCCATCACAACACATGATTCTCACCATGGATTCAGGAATCTCAAGGGGCCATTACTGTTTACAACCCAGAATGGGTGAAGAACTAATAACTTGCAAAATAGAAAATAAAGTAACTAATATAATTGCATGTAAAAGGAATCACAAATAAACTTGATATCCACTAAACACACAATCCACAACTTCTCATTACTGGAAACAAAACAAACAGTACAATAATCTACAAAATTCCTAACTTTTCTATAGCTTCTCTTCTTCTACAATATCTACTCTCTAGATCTATAAAATGAATGCTCTTGAATGTTATTAGTAACCATCCTCTCATAGGAAACAACCCTAATGGTCCACTCATTCACAAGAATCTCTTCAAGAACTGTTACACTAACCATACTATCCATAAAAGACAAGATCTTCTTTTCACAGGCTATTACGACTAAATATTTCTAAGCAATAGTAATGCAAGTCGAGCGCCAGTCGTAATCAATGTTTTCTGAGCAGCAGTGTTAGCCGAGCTATAGTGTTAGCCAAGTTGTAGTGTTATTCGAGATGTAGTGTTAGCCGAGCTACTAGGAAATGTAGGCCAAGCTACTAGGCACCAATGTAGGCTGAGTGCCAGTGATACCAAGAAGCTTATCCAAGGTTCCTGATGCCTTGGTTAGATTTCCAGAGGCTCACAAACTACGTCACACACACACAACTAAGCAACTTATCTAGACATGGATTGACCTAGTCATATCCATCTTAGGTAAATAAAATAAATGACCTTATAAGGTCCACACACACTCTCTTGACTTGGCTAGAGTTAGTACATGCCAGAAATAAGGAACTAGGGGTTTGACCTAGGTGTGCTCCTGCACCATACTCCCCCAGACAAAAGAAAGGATAATCCATCCTTGGAATGAGCATGTTTGAATCAATGCTCAACCTCTTGAAGTTTTTTTCTCTAATCCAAGCAACATCAACATCTTCTTTTCCAGCCATTTGACAAGGTTCTCCATATAGTCTCTGCTCCTAGTCTTCTTGTAGACCCTTGAGTCTAGTATCTTTTCAGCTCTCATAGATGGAGTAGGGGTTAATTTCAAATCTTTTACCTCTTCTATTACTTCTTGAAGGTTTTAGTCAGCATCTTGAATTGGTCATTTGTATGCTATCAAGTCTGCAATGTTGAAAACCGGTGACAAACCAATGTCTTCAGGAAGCTCCACCTTGTATGCATTGTTTCCATACTTTTAAAGTATCTTACATGGACCTAGACTATTCATTTGTAGCTTGTGAGGAACACCTTTTTGCAGCCTATGTTTTTTCAAGTGTACCATCACAAAGTCTCCAGTCTGAAACTGAACATCCCTCTTTGTTGCATCCACCTTTTGTTTTACCTTTTCAACATTTTCAATCAAGTTCTTTCTCACACTTTCATGGAATTCTCTCATTGAATGAGAAAAGTCCTCAGCATATCCACTACCTTGAATTCCTTCTTTCAATTCTCTATGCTAAAAATCCCTCTTGGGTGAAAGCCATAAACAATTTCAAAAGGACTCTTACTAGTTGATATGTTCACCGTATCATTGTATACATATTCAGCTTGCCCAATGAGTTGGTCCCATGCTTGACCATACTCCTTTGTGAGGCATCTCAGCAAGTTACCAGGACTTCTATTGACCACCTCTGTTTGACCATATGTCTGTGGATGATAGGAAGATCCAAAAGACAAGTTAGTACCAAGCTTTTTTCATAAGGTCTTCCAAAAATGGCTCATGAATTTGTTGTCCCTGTCTGAAACAATACTAAGTGGGAGTCCATGTATCCTCACCACTCCACTGAAAAACAAGTGAGTAATTTTGAAAGCATCATGAATGGTCTTGCAAGGTATAAAATGAGCCATCTTGCAAAATTTGTCAACAAAAACATAAATACTATCATACCCCTGCCTTGTTCTTGGCAAACAAACTACAAAATCCATGCTTATGCATTCCCATGGTCTGGTTGGGATTGGAAGTGGTTGATAAAAACCTGCATTTCAAGATGTTCCCTTTGCCTTTTGACACACTACACAACTCTCAACATACTTTCTAACATCTCTATTCATTCTAGGCCAAAAATAGAACCTAGTGACTAGCTCTTGAGTCTTACTGATTCTAAAATGACCACTAAGTGCTCCATTATGTTTTTCTTGGATCAAATTCTCTCTCATATACCCTTTAGGAACACAAAGCTGAACTCCTTTAAACAATAAATCATTCTGCAAGGTATATTCAAAAAACTCACCATGAAAGTTGTTTTTAAACTCTTTGCATACCTTGTAGATTGGGCAAAATCTTGATCTTCAACATATAGGTCTTTGAAGCTATCAATACCTATGCTTTATAGCTGAACTTCATGGACTATGAGTAGCCTTCTTCTCAATGCATCAGCAACCTTTTTCTATACTCGCTTTTTATGATTGATATTGAAAGTGTAGGCTTATAGATACTCCACCCACTTCATGTGTTTTCTGCTAAGTTTTTCTTGAGAGTTAAGGAACCTGAGAGCTTGGTTATCAGTATATACTATGAACTCCTTCGACAGCAAGTAGTTCCTCCACTTCTTGAGTTCTTGGACTAGAGCATACAACTCTAAGTCATATGAAGAGTACTTCTTTTTTGCATCATTTAGCTTCTCACTATGGAAAGCTACTGGTCTTCCTTCTTGGATTATGATAGCCTCAATGGCCACATTACTTGCATCACATTCTACTGTAAAAAGATTATCAAAGCTTGGAAGAACTAGAGTAGGTAACTTTTCTATTTTCTCCTTGAGTGTTTCAAACCCCTTTTTTATCTTATGGTGTCCATTGAAAATTTTTCTTCATCACACCTCTAATGGTGTCTAATATAGGTGCACAAATCCCACTAAAATTTCTAATGAACTTTCTATAATACTGAGCTAAACCATGAAAACTTCTCACCTTAGTGGCAGCCTTGGGAGTAGGCCAACTTAGAATGGCATCCACCTTTTCTTGGTCCATTTTGAGGTTACCCTGTGACAAAACAAAGCTAAGATATACAAGTTCCTACTTCATGAAGCACACTTCTCCAAATTGATCATTAGCTTTTCATAATGCAATTTCTTGAAAACAATTTTCAAATGCCTAATATGCTCCTCCTTAGTTCTGCTAAAAACTAAAATTTTATCTAGGTAGACAACAACAAATTTACCAATACCTCATTCATCAACCTCATAAAAGTTGAGGGAGCATTAGACAAACAAAATGGAATTACAAGCCATTCATACAAACCTTCTATAGTTTTGAAGGTTGTCTTCCATTCATCTCCTTCATTAATTCTGATTTTGTGGTAGCCGCTTTTAAGATCAATCTTGCTAAAGTACTTTTCCTCCCCTAAACAATCCATTAGGTCTTCAATTCTGGGTATTGGAAACCTATACCTAATGGTGATTCTATTTATGGATCTAGAATAAGTACAAAGTCTCCAAGATCCCCCTTTCTTAGGTGCTAAAATAGTAGGCACTGCACATGGGCTTATGCTCTTTCTAATTAGGCCTCGATCTAATAATCCTCTGAATTGCTTGGCTATTTCCTCATTTTGTTGAGGGGTCACCTTATAGGAATCTTTGTTGGGTAAGGTATCTCCTGGTATGAAGTCAATCTTGTGGCTAACAAGTCTCTTAGGAGGTAGGGAAGTGGGTTGGCCATCATTCACAATATCTCTATACTCTTGAAGTATTTCTTTTACCTCATTTGGTATCTCTAATTTCTTGACAACAACTTCATATTTTGGCTTCAATACTAAAGAAAACCCAACTCCTTCTCCTTCTCTTAGAGTATTCAAGAACTCCCTCTCACAAAACATGAGCACACTTGGACTTGATCTTTTCATCTCTCCTTCTTCTATTAAGGACTGAATTTTGAAAGTCACCCCGTCTTTCTTGAATGAGTATGCATTCTTGGTTCCATCATGCATGGTTTGCCTATAAAATTGCCATGGCCTTCCAAGTAGATGGTGGAATGCATCCATGGGAAGAATGTCACATAGAACTCTATCTTTATACTTGCCAATGGTGTACTCTACCCATGCTTGTTCTCCTACAAACACATGTTGTCCTTTGTTGAGCCATGTAACCTTGTATGGGTTTTCATGTGGAATCCTTTTCAAATTTAACTTGGTGGCTGCCTCTTCACTAATGATATTATCAGTTGAGCCTAAATCAATAATGACTCTACACACCTTCCTTGTGATCTTGCACTTCACTCTAAAGAGTGCTCTCCTTTGGATTGGTTCTTCTTTGCTTGGCTCTCTGATTAAGGTCCTCCTTATTGTGAGGTTCTCACCTTCTTCTGATTCTAATGGTACCTCAGATGGATTGCTGCTGCAACTTGATTCTTCTTGGACATAGTTAACTCTTTTCCCACCTCCTTATGAAGTAGAACCTTTTTTAGGACACTGATATGTAGGATGTCCAAATTGCTAACAGTTGTAACACTTCATTGAAGAGAAGTAAGATCCTCTTCCTTGGTTATTAGTTCTTCCTCTTGAACTACTATTTGAACCTTTTCCATGGTTATAACCACCTCTTGTATTACTGGATTCTCCTTGAATCTCAGTGAGTTTGGACTCACTCTAATTTCTTCCTCCATATCCTCCTCTATGACCTCTGTTGTCTCTTCCTCTTCCTCTGCTATTTGAATCTTGCTTCTTCTTGAATTTTTCCTCCACCTTGAGGCCTAGCTGGTAACATTGGTGTACAGTCTTGGGGTTTAAGAGACTAATTTCATCTTGGATAATCCACTTGAGACCATTCAAGTACCTAGCCACTTTTAGGCTTTCTTCTTCCATCACATGCAACCTTAAGCATAGTTTTTGAAATTCTTCGGTGTAGGGACTAACTTCTAAATCTTTTTGTCTCAGATTCTATCTCTTTTTGTGCAACTGCACTTCATAATCATCAGGAAGGTAAGTTTCCTTCATCTTGGTCACCATACCTTTCCAACTAGTTATGGGGTTCTTTCCTTCTTTTCCCCTCTCATCTTGGACAAACTTCCACCAAGTGAGATTAGTTCCTCTCAACCTTGTCTTGGCTATTATTAGTTTCTGAGCTTTGGTCACATTATCATAGTCAAAGTGATTTTCAAGACCTTCTATCCATTCCATGATTAATTTTGGTTCCATCTTTCCACTAAATAGAGGCACACCTTCTAAGGACTTACCACTCATTTCCTTCAGTGCTTTCAAGAATGGCTCTTCTTGAAGCATAGGGTCTGGCTCTAGAATAATGTCTTCCCCTGCCACTGCTTTACCCTTTCCATCAGCTTCTCTCATCCATTCACTGATTGATGTAGTGCTAAGTTTCACTTCTTCCAACTTAGTTTCCATTTCAGCTAATTGTTCCTTTAGGAGTCTATTCTCCTCCTTTTTCTCTTCCACATCTTTTGCGAGTTCTGCATTGGTCACCATCTTGGATGAGTCGACATACATTTCTGTAGATAAAATCCAAACAAAACACACCCAAATATTTTAGGACTTTGATACCAATTTGATGTGGATAGAATTCTTGTTGCTGCTATAGAACCAGCTTGGCTCTATTCTAATATCTTTCTCCTAGATCTCTTAGGGTGTTCACAACCTTAAACTGAGGTAAGTCACTCTCAACTTTACCTCCTCTTCAAGACTTAGTCCCCATCGAAATGATTTTCATCTTCTTCTTGCTGAACTTACATAAATAGATTCATTCTACTTGCTTATTTAATGTTTTCTGAACATTGCTTTCATTCTCATCCCTACCAGGACTATTACCAAGCTTGCCTAGGGTAATATCTCCAGATTCTTTGTTGTTGCTTCTCCTACAGAAAAAAAATAAAACTATGTACAAGGGCTCCTCTCGAGCTCCATCCCAACACATGATTCTCACCATGGATTTAGGAATCTTGAGGGGCCATTATTGTTTACAACCCAGAACGGGTAAAGAACTAATAACTTGAAAAATAGAAAATAAAGTAACTAATCTACTTGCATGGAAAAGGAATCACAAAGAAACTTGATATCCACAAAACACACAATCCGCAACTTCTCATTACTGGAAACAAAAAAAAATAGTACAATAATCTACAAAATTCCTAACTTTCCTATAGCTTCTCTTCTTCTACAATATCTAACCTATAGATATCTAAAATGAATGCTCTTGGATGTTATTAGTAACCATCCTCTCATAGGAAACAACCCTAATAGTCCACTCATTCGCAAGAATATCTTCAGGAACTATTACACTAACCATACTATCCATAAAAGACAAGATCCACTTTTCACAGACCGTTATCACTGAATATTGTCAAGCAACAGTAATGCAAGCCAAGTGCAGCTACAATCACTATTTTTCAAGTAATAGTGTTAGCTGAGCTGCATTTTTAGCTGAGCTGTAGTGTTAGCTGAGCTACTAGGAAATGTAGGCCAAGCTGCTAGGCAATGTAGGCCGAGCTGCCAGGCAATGTAGGCCGAGCTACAAAGCAATGTAGGCCAAGCTACTAGGAACCAGTGTAGGTCGAGTGCCAGTGATATCGAGAAGCTTATCCAAGGTTCCCAATGCCTTGGTTGGATTTCCAAAGGCTCACAAACTACCTCACACACACACAAACGAAACTAAAGGAAACCAACTAAGCAACTTATCTAGACATGGATTGACCTAGTCATATCCATCTTAGGAAAATAAAATAAATGACCTTCTAAGGTCCACACACTCTCTCGTAACTTGGATATAGTTAGTACATGCCAAAAATAAGGAGCTAGGGGTTTGAGTTAGGTGTTCTCTTGCACCAATCAGACACACCACTACCTCCACTAGAAAAGAAACCTAGGACCACTGCTGCATCTAGGGCTAGGAGTCAGACAACAAAGGATGCAAGTCCTTCACCTATAAAGAAAGGTCTAATAAGGACCTACAAAAGAAAGCCTCAAACCAAATAGTCCAAAGCACCAAAGAGGAGAAGGAAATTAGTCCTAACCAAAGAGGATATCAAAGATACTCAGGAGGATGAAAATAATAAGATTCCTAAAACCATCGATGAAATATGTGCATCAATGATTAAGTCAAGATCAATTACTAAGTCCAAGATCAGAAAATGGCTAAGTCTGGACCCTGTGGACTAGAAAAAGATTGAGGAGGAAATTATCACAATGATGCGTATATTTAAATATATACCAATACAATTTCATAACAAAATGCCAAAAGAGCTATATGAAAGATTACCTACCAGATGGACTTATGCATTGAAGAATGAGAAGGAGATAAGGGAAAGAGTCCTAGTCTCTCTTATGCCTACCAAATCTAAAATGGAGGAGATTGAGGAGATGATGAAGAAATATGTAAAGGAGTTCTCACCCAATATGAGAGCTTACAAGGTTCTACAGGGAAATATTATAGAGCTAGAGAAGGATGGTAACAAAATTTGGAGTAAAATACTCAGTAGGCCTCTTGAGGAGGCAAGCCTTGAGAGAAAATTACCTCTCACAAATGAGTCAAACAATGATGAATCTCTGGCTAAGCCTAGCCTAGAGCATATCCTTATAAATGACACTAAAGATGTCACAATAGTAGAATTGGACAAAGAAGAATTGAAAACAATAGGCAACAAGGATATGCATGTTGCTAATGAAACATGGCCAGACAATGCTATTATTGACATCACTGATGATCCTACAAATGAAATACAGAAAGATGAAGATGTCACTACTATCAAGGACCAAACTGACAAATAGGACACTACAATAGATTCAACACAAGTACACATACTAGGCCAGATGCCATTATTGATTCAGGAAATCAATATAATATCATAGAAGGAGAAGTCCCTTGAGCCTAAAGAGAGCATACCTAAGGATGTAGGAGAAGGAGAAAATAAAGACACAACCGATGACCAGAATGTCATCGGAGGAGATCAAAATGTAATAGGTGAAGATCTCAAACAAACAGATGGAGAGTAAATAGAAAAAGATGCACAAATGAAAGATGCAAATGAGGTACAAACAAAGAAAGGTGAACAAGAAAAGACAGTTGATACCACTCCTAAGAACACCAAAGGAGATGCTCTAGAAACATTGAAGGTTGATAAGGAGACGTCCTCAGACAACCAAAAGGAAAACACCAAGAAACAATAAAAAGGTACAACACCACAAAAGCCATCAAGTAGCACATCATACCAAGTAGATAAGCTGGCTATGGTTTTACATACAGGTGCATCACAAAAGAAGAAGAAGAAGAAAACCAAGAAGAATAAGTTGGAAGTCACACTTGATGAGATCATAGAAATACCAAAGTGTGATCCAACTACTTTAGATTTTGAATCACTCCAAGAATATGGAGAAATATATCAAAGGAAATATTTGCAATAAAATCTTAAGAAGTAGCACCAAGACTCCTTAGTACTAGAGACCATAAGGGATATCTTAAACTAGATAGTCCCCAACACAGATGTTGATCACAATGCCCCCATTCTGGATCAACTTTTCGTTCTCATCGATGTCATCACAGCACAAAATGTAGAAGTAGAAAAGGCGATTGAGGAATGAGAAGAACATATGTTCCAATATAAATTGATAGATTAGATCAGCCAAGAAGTGGTAGAAAATAAGGTAAAGCTTTCAGAATTAACAAATGAATTAGATCCAATCATTACTGAAGTTGTTTCCTTAATTCAAAAGCTATGCACTTTAGAGAAATTCTTAAAGGATAACAATGATAAGATCGATTCCAATCTAAATGCAAGTGATCAAAGTCTAACCATAGATGGAAATAAAATCAAATTGCATTATGAAAAGGTAATTGAAATCAAATAGTTAAGACAAGAAATTTGGGAAATAGAATCACAATTTTGAGAAGAGGTTACTGAGATACAGTCTCAACTTTTACCGAACCACACACTTCTGCAATAACACATTAGTTTGGCAAGATAGCGCATTGCCACCCCTAAGATGTCTATAGTAGAAAAAATCTATGAAATGTATGCCAGGATCACATTAGAGCATATGGCTCTTGAGCATTTAAATGAGAAATGAGAGAAGATGATGGAGGAAATACTATCAAAAAAGGGGGAACATGAAAATGATATGTACAGAGCATATAGTGATATGTACAGAGAATATAGTGAAAAAAAAGGTGGGAAAGGAAGAGATAGTATAAAGACAAGTGTACATACACATATACTATACTATACTAGCATATGCATAGGGGGAGTCATGAAATGACTAGGGTAAACACATGGCATACATACTATAAATCTTTAGTATTTTGCACATATCAGTTTTTGATACTAATGTAAAAAGGGGAGATTGATGACATAAGTTTTTCCATTAGTATGCAAAGATAAAATAATTGTAATGAACCATCAGTTATACTACACCGAAAGTCAGGTTTCAGTTTAGACCGAAAATGCTAAGAAAGGACAAACCCGATGACACAAGTTTTGAAGTGGAAACCAGAAGTGCAACCCAAAGATGATAAATAGGAACCCAACAAGTAGGTTACACTATAAACTAAAAGAAAAGAAACAAAGGAAGCTGACAGCAAGGGAACCCGATAGAAAGTTCAATAAAGGGACACTGAAAGATAGTCAAACTGATTTCAAATAAAGCCAAGCATGAGACACCAAAAGTCAGTTATATCCCAAGAAAAGTGGATATGACTTCCACATTAGATCAAACATCTATATTCTATATTTAGAGATTTTATTGTTTTAAATCCATTTCTTAAGGAATAAGAAATATTACTATAATTGTATTAATCAGTCTAACTAATTAAAAAAATGCAAACTAGGAGATCAAGGTCAAGTTGTAAACCTTTGATCATAGAGTTAGTTTTGTAATATGTGAAACTAAAATATGTCAATCTATTTTATAAATAGATGTTGTAATAATTCATTTAAGATGGATGAGAGGATGATTTTAGCCAACAAGCACATCTATGGATCAGACTAAGAGTTTCAAGAAGCAGAAAAAACAAAAGATGAATTTGGTTATCAAGAACCAAGAGCCAAGGCTACCGAGCAACAGAGGTATTAATCAATCACATTAGGTGATACACTTATACATCTAATCTTGAATGGATCTATAATTAGCAATTGTAGATTGCACACACTCCAGTCATTGAGTTTTTTTGTTTTCATTCTAACAAGTGTAGCAAATAGAAGAAATCCTTTCAAGAAAGGTGGATTTAACAATCCTATTGTAAATATTTTAGCTAAGTGCACACTAAACAGTGTTGTTAAAGCTCTTAATAGAGTAGACCTTAGATAGTATCCACATAATACTCCTAACAAGGTAGATCATCAGAAGTGACCAAATTGTAAGCCTTAACCAACCCCTTCCAATCTTTAGATAGTGAAGTTTTTGTGGGTACCATCCTCACTACAGATTTTACCTTCTAACAAGGGTTGTCTGTGTTACCACTGTTAGTGGTATTTCCTGTTTGATGTTTGCTCTAAAATTTTTGGAATTTTTGGTCATCCCCTATATCCTAAAAGTTAAGTTCATGATTAAAAATGATGATATTCTGCTATTAGTAGGTCTTGTTGCCTCAAAATCATATTAAGAATGTCAAAAAACCTTAAACCCTAGTATTTCCTAGGCAGAAATGCGAAGAAGCCCTAATTTTCTGAGAAAGCAAATATTCTTTATTATCATGAGACTTGGTGAAAAGGCTTTGTTGCATAGTTACTAGATCAGTTGGAATATGCTCAAATAGTTAGGAGACTGCGCGACCACCATTGATTCTAAGACAAGATCTGATGGCAGTCGCGTTGTATCAAGATTTAATCAGAGTTAAAGATTCCGTAAAGTGACTTTGAGACTATACGATCGTATTGTCTCCTGATATAACTCATGGTTATGGGTTAATGTTTTTGAGTTAATAGTTTAAGTGTTTTCATTGAGTCTCATGATTAAAAGTGAGTTAAGAAAAAGAATAAGAGACTTAGTGACAACCATTGATCAAAGATTGCATCTAGCAGTAGTCAGGAAGTCTCATGATTGAAACCATAGTTTAGAAATTATCAAGCGACCTGGAGATTACTTAGTCACCAAGTCTCTTAATAAACCAGAGGTTAGAAATCAGTTTGAAAACAATGTTGTCATAAAGTCTCCTAAGGGAACTGTAGTTATCAAGATTATCATATGACAAAGAGACTACTCAGTCGCCAAGTCGCTGGAAGTTGACCAGAGTTAAAAAATGGCTTTTCAGTGACGCCACTGTGGACAGTTGTTAACCAATTAGATTTTAAAGATTATAATAGAAGGAAAAGTAGTTGTATTCTGATTAACTATGACCAATCAGATTTGATTTTGATTACACTTTATATTTTATAAGGTTCTTATGCGAAATCACTAATCAAAAATTGAGTCTGACAGTTTGAATGCCACAACTAGAACCAGAAATTGATGGCACAGTATGTGAAACTAATTGTAGAAGTGACTAAATGATAGTTTACCAGTTTGAGGAGATGTATGCATTGAATTATTGATTATAATTATGCTTCCTTATTATCGTTTCATTTTACCATGTTTTCACTTTCTCAGAAGCAAAGAGTTTGCAAAGTTTTAAGTACTTTCTGAGTAAGTAAAATTTATAGAAATAGAGAATTCAAAAGGTGACTCAGTAGTTCAAGATTTGATAGAGAGAGAAAGTTGTAGTGTATTTGATGATTTAATTTAGAGTTGCAAAGGGTTTACAGATTGATAGCAAGGGTTTGCTGATAGATCTATTTCAATATTTACACCAGAAGTTGATAACAAAACAAGGCAAAATGAGTCGAGCGCAGAGCATGGCTTCTACTAGTGGAAAAAATGATGATGTCGAGGAAGAGTCAAAGGGGAAGAGAAATTATTTAGATGAATTTCTTACTTTATTTCCAGGGTCAAGCCAGAATAGAAAGGTAAGTGCTGATACCTTAATAGATAACATGGCATATATTAGAGATGCAAAGATGCCTGAGTCTTCAAGGTATTTGTTGTTCAATTAATTTTTAAAGAATAGTGATGAACCCATGCCTATCTCAAACACTTGGACTTGTGGGTTAGCTAGGTTAATTGTCCCAGATGTGTTTATTGATGTTGATTTCATGCTAGAGTTGACCATTAGGTTTGAGCCCTTGTCCAAAAATATTAAAAGGAATGATGTCAAGCCCCTACTTATCCTAGACCGTAATACATTTATGAAAGCTTTTAATGTCTACTACCCCATGGCTACTGAGATAAACCTTCAGAGATTGGAAAATAGATATGTTAGGGAAGCGGGCATTGCGGCCAAGGATATCAAGGATTTCCATGTCCCTAAGAAGATGAAAACATACATACATCCAATGGCCGGTACAACCCCATATTTTTATAAGGACATGAATTTATATGTCAAATATATAGCTTATGCACTATATAGAGTGCTGGGAAAAGATGTTGGAGCTGAAAACATTACCTCAGACATTTTCATGATGGTATTGGATATGCAGAGTTTCCATACCATTTCCAACTATGACTACATTCAATACATCATTGATCAAATGCATCAGGGCTTTGTTGATATCCAAAGAAAGAAGGATCACCCAAGGTTTTTACACTATTCAATACTTATGCATTTGATCATGTATCATAATTTTCCAATTATGAATTGTCATAACTTGAAGCCATAGAGATTTCATCATGGTCAAGATAAACCTACTTAGTTTTGGCTCAAAATATGGAATAATACTTCTAGGGAGCAGGAGTTTTGTGCTTTTGAGAATTGGATAATATATCCAATTCTTAAATGTTTGGGTGTAGAGAAGACCAGATTTTCTGTTAAGGTGATCCAGCTATTGAGGCCTTGTCAATATTTGGAAAAATAGCCAGGAGATCATAATTGGGGTGATTTCTATTTTGAGAAAAAGTTTACAATAATGAGGTTTTATGGTTTCCCTCAACCCTGACATATTTTTCCATTTTATGTGCCACCAAGGATAGCTACAATTGAATTCATTAGACAACTAATTTTGGTTGACAATGAGCGCTTGGCTCCACATAGGAAGGGTACTTTTACCCCCAGGCAATTCAGAATCTACAATTTCACTATTGGGAAGAAGGTTGTGGACCCAATAAATGCTTGGATGAATCACTATAGGATAAGTTTTGTCTTCCATAGGCATGTGGATACAGAGGGATTCATCATCAATACAAGAAAATTGCTTACACCCACTATCCCTTACACCAAAATACATGAAGAATGTATGGAGGAGGACATGATAATAAATATCATGGAAGATGAAGAAATAAAAAAAGAGAAATTAAGTTCAATGAACTTATGGACCTAGAAAGGAAGGTGAAGAGAAAAGGACTAAAATTTGGAGGTTTCTTTCCCAATTTACCTTATTTGAAAAGGCTAGAGGCAATGATTGAAAATCATACTCTTCTATGTAATCAATTAGAAGAATCATTGGTAGTTCCTAAGAAGGGCCATAAAGAACATTCTGAGTCTGATTATGATGACGACAGTGATCAGGGTTGTCCCTTACCAGTTTCTCATCAGAAGTATCAAGCACTTCCCCTAAAGTGTATGGTGGAAGAGGAGATCATCATTAACCTGACAGAGGTCCCTAAAAAGGAGGTCACAAATTAGCCTCCACGTAAGAGGCAAAGAGTGGAAATAGATGAACCTTCCCAAAGGAAAAGAACATATAGAATTGGAGCATTGATAACAGGGGATAGACCCTATGATCATTTACTCAGAAAATAGATCAAGGTTGGAAAAAGCCTACAAAAGGATATAGAGGAAGATGAGGAACTGGCTCTGAGATCATGTACCGATGAAAGATTGATTCATCAAGAGGAATTCCTCAAGGATGGCAACTTCATCAGAACAAAGGAATTCAAATAATTTCTAATATGGAATAAACAACAACAAGTTAAAAAGTAGTTGCAATTAGAAGGTGGTGATCCAGTCACCCAAGAAGCTCTTCGAACATTACAGGATTATGATCTTGAATCAGAAGAGATTGCTCCTGAACAAGAAAGACAACTAGTAAAGGCCAGTGGGATACTACTTGTTGAAGGCTGGGACTTATCTTCAACATTCATTATTGACCAAATAAGGAGACAACATGATATAAAATTATCATCAGAGACCCAGGTTGGAGACATGGTTAGAGGATTTGGGTATAGCCCTAAATCCCAAGCACTTGCAATATGGAGCTTAGCTCCAAAGGATCAGAAACCAGCCCTTCTAAATATTCAAGAGAAGATGGAAGGGAATAAGATTATTTGGACCCTCCAAAATATAGGGGATCTTGAGATATCCCAACTTCTAAGAAATGTTTCTTAGCTTAATGAAGCTAAAACAGTTCAACTCTCAGAGAAACTACAGAAGATTACTAGTGACACTAGTGATATTTCAAAAGATAGAGAGCTTGCATTGATAAAAATCATGGAAAAGGATATTCTTATAAATGAGCTTACCAAGAAGCTAATGGAAATTTCAAAGCCCACCCTTGTTGATCCCAAAGAGGTAGTGGATGTTGAAATCCAGACTGAAGATACATGGGATACATTGATTGAAACAGAGCAGGGAGCCATTGAACATAATGGTGTGATTTTGGGAGCACTGGTATCAATTTTTTAGCATAGAATCAATACTATTAAGAATAAGATGGATATAGTATATGTGGCATATGGTAGATTTCCAGATATACAGGCTGAGGTGGAAAGTTTTTTGACAGTTTTGAACCCCTATTATGCTACTTGGTCTAGAAGGACTTCACGTTTTGAAATACTAGCATCAGTACAACCATTGAGATTAGACATAACAGAAATAGTAACCTTGGTTGGTACTGAGATAGAAAAAATTGGTGCTACTATATCTTTCTTCAAAGGAAAGGCCAACCAAGTTGATGCTAAGTTAAAGATGTTTGGGCCAGGATATAATAGATTTGTGCCACCTATTAGGACAGAGGATGATTAAATAAAACCATTGGGGTTATGGTTATCATATTTTGACAATGTAATCCCAAATAAAGACATTTATATATCAGATAAGGGAGAATTGGATATGGAAATATTCAATGCATTGGTAGATGAGGCATTTAAAGTAGAGTCAGATTGTAATAAATTCATATCTGATGTTAAGAGAATAACATATTATAGATGGGAGATGCAAAAGACTCAGTTGGAGAATATCTTGAATTTTGAATGGACAAAAGAAGAGGATGTGACTTCCTAGGACAACCTGACAAAGCCCAAAAATAAGAGGCCAGTGATAGTAGATTTGGATATCATTGATGAAGAATAAAGGAATGTCAGAACATCTAGTTCAGATTTTTTGGAAGACAAGCAGGTTAGTCATCACCAAAAGTTAAATCAGGGACTATCCTCAAGATGCACAACCAAAGATGGTGAAGATCACATAAAGACAAAGTACATATCATATTTCATTCCTCTATTTTGTCTTTCCACCACTTGGTGCATTCTTGTTTTTTGTCTTTTTCTATGTTTTAGGGTTAGGTTTTTACAAGCATCTAAAGCTTGTTGCATCCTTGTCTTAAGGATTCCAAGATGGTTAGAACCTATAAATAGATCAAATTGTAATATTTTGAAGAGAGATGAAATATATTGGCAAGCCAGACTTCTAGATTTCAGTCTGTGTTCTTTAAGCTCTTGGCCTTGATATGTACTGAAGCAAAAATTTATGAATAAAATACAGTAGAGATTTATTCTATATTTTTATTGTCTCTTTACTTATTGTGTGTACTCTTTTATGTTTAATTTTTAAGGCATGTTAAACATATTGGCTATAAGGTAGCTATTTAATTATTTGCAAGTTTCTTCTAAGGGGAGAATTAAACTTTGTGAGTAGTTTCAAAGAGTACAATAGCAATTGAGGATTTTATATAACATTGTGGGTGTGACAGGGTAATTTGTAAGGCACTTTACCTGAGTTGTATGTAGATTGTAAGGCATCCTACAGTATTTTTATTTGTTTATCTCTGTGGATTTATATCTTTTAAATCTATAGCCCAAGGATAGGGACTGGTCTAGAACTTGTTTGGTGATCCATCATCATCCAAATATTTAAATCTATTCAAAATCAATTACATTTACACAAAGAACATATAGTTAAAATCAATTGTACTCACACAGTTTACAATTTGAGTT
>MU228022.1:5149708-5166712 GCA_018584345.1 Thuja plicata
TATATATATATATATATATGACATGTGAATAGAGAGACATGTCTCCACGAGGAGACATGTCCCTCTATTTACATGTCTGTTTATTAAATCACCATTGCATAAAAAAAATTTATATTAATATTCCAAGTGATAACTGATATCAATTGATATAATCATCTTGCCTTTGACTGATACAAATCGGTACCTTAGTGACCAATTCCAATGTCTTTATTTTATAACCAATATTAATCTGTATTTTAAATCCTTAACATAGTAGTTGAGTATGTCCGATATTAATCGATCGATATACATATTTATCCCTCAATGACTCAGTAGACATTTAGATAGTATATTTTATTATTTGATTTTTAATCGATTAATAATATTAGTATTATATGAAGAGATCAAATATTATTAAATATGGATATATGTATATATATCAATATATATCTAATAATAACATCTAATATTATATATATATATATATATTGATATGTGTACATGTAAATGATTTGATCTTTTCTTATAATATAAATATAATTACAATTTTATCTGATTGAAGCTACATACATCAACAGCGGTCAAGGATATCAAGGATTTCCATGTCCCTAAGAAGATGAAAGCATACATACATCCAATGGCTACTACAACCCCATATTTTTATAAGTACATGAATTTCTATGTTAAATATATAGCTTATGCACTATGTAGAGTGCTGGGAAAAGATGTTGGAGCTGACAGAATTACCTCAGACATTTTAATGATGGCATTGGATATGTAGAGTTTCCATACCATTTCCAACTATGACTACATTCAATACATCATTGATCAAATGCATCAGGGCTTAGTTGATATCCAAAGCAAGAAGGATCACCCAAGTTTTTTACACTATTCAATACTTATGCATTTGATCCTGTATCATAATTTTCCAATTATGAATTGTCATAACTTGCAGCCACATAGATTTCATCATGGTCAAGATAACCCTGTTCTGTTTTGGCTCAAAATATGGAATAATACTTCTAGGGAGTAGGAGTTCTGGGCTTTTGAGAATTGGATAATATATCCAATTCTTAAATGTTTGGGTGTAGAGAAGACCAGATTGCATGTTAAGGTGATCCAGCTATTGAGGCCTTGTCAATATTTGGAAAAATGGCCAGGAGATCATAATTGGGGTGATTTCTATTTTGACAAGAAGTTTAAAATAATGAGGGTTTATGGTTTCCCTTAACCCCAACATATTTTTCCATTTTATGTGCCACCAAGGATAACAACAATTGAATTCATTAGGCAACTGATTTTGGTTGATAATGAGCACTTGGCTCCACATAGGAAGGGTACTTTTACCCCTAGGTAGTTCAAAATCTACAATTTCACTATTGGGAAGAAGGTTGTGGACCCAATAAATGCCTGGATGAATCACTATAGGATGAGTTTTGCCTTTGATAGGCATGTGGATATAGAGGGATTCATCATCAATGCAGGAAAATTGCTTACACCCACTATCCCTTAAACCAAAATACATGAAGAATGTATGGAGGAGGACATGATAAGAAATATCATGGAAGATGAAGAAATAAACAAAAGAGAAATTAAGTTCAATGAAATTATGGACCTAGAAAGGTAGGTGAAGAGAAATTTGGAGGTTTCTTTCCCAATTTTCCTTATTTGAAAAGGCTAGAGTTAATGATTGAAAATCATACTCTTCTATGTAATCAATTAGAAGAAGCACTGGTAGTTCTTGAGAAGGGCCATAAAGAACATTCTAAGTTCGAGTATGATGATGATAGTGATCAGGGTTGTCCCTCACTAGCTTCTCATCAAGAGTATCAAGTAGTTCTTCTACGGTGTATGGTGGAAGAAAAGAACATCATTGACCAGACAGAGGTCCCTGAAAATGAGATCACAAATGAGCCTCCACCTAAGAGGCAAAGAGTGGAAATAGGTGAACCTTTTGAAAGGAAAAGAACAAATAGAATTGGAGCATTGATAATAGGGGATAGAGCCTATGATCATTTACCTAGAAAATAGATTAGGGGTAGAAAAAGGCTACCAAAGGATATAGGAAGATGAGGAATTGCCTATGATATCATGTACTGATGAAAGATTGATTCATCAAGAGGAATTCCTCAAGGATGAAAACTTCATCAAAACAAAGGAATTCAAAGAATTTATAATATGGAATAAACAACAACAAGTTAAAAATTAGTTGCAATTAGAAGGTGGTGATCCAGTCACCCAAGAAGCTCTTCAAATATTACAGGATTATGATCCTGAATCAGAAGAGATTATTCCTGAACAAGCAAGATAGCTAGTAAAGGCCAGTGAGATACTACTTGTTGAAGGCTAGGACTTATCTTTAGCATTCATTATTGACCAAATAAGGAGACAACCTAATATGAAATTGTCATCAGAGACCCAAGTTGGAGACATGGTTAGAGGATTTGGGTATAGCCCTAAATCCCAAGCGCTTGCAATATGAATCTTAGCTCCAAAGGATCAGAAACCATACCTTCTGAATATTCAAGAGAAGATGGAGGGGAATAATATTATTTGGACCCTCCAAAATATAGGGGATCTTGAGATATCCCAACTTCTAACCAATATTGCTCATCTTAATGAAGCTAAAACAACTCAACTCTTAGAGAAACTATGGAAGATTACTAGTGATGCTAGTGATATTTCAAAAGATAGAGATCTTGCACTGATAAAAATCAAGGAAAAGGATATGCTTATAAATGAGCTTACCAAGCAGCTAATGGAAATTGCAGAGCCCACCCCTGTTGATCCCAAAGAGGTAGTGGATGCTGAAATCCTGACTGAAGATATAGGGGATACATTGATTGAAACAGAGCAGGGAGTCATTGAACTTAATGGTGTGATTTTGGGAGTATTGGTATCAATTTTGCAGCATAGAATCAATACTATTAAGAATAAGATGGATATAGTATATGTGGCATATGGTAGTTTGCCAGATATACAGGCTAAGGTGGCAAGTTTTTTGATTGTTTTGAACCCCTATTATGGTACTTGGTCTGGAAGGACTTCACTTTTAGAAATACTAGCATTAGTACAACCATTGATATTAGACATACCAAAAATAGTAACCTTGGTTGGTATTGAGATAGAACAAATTGGTGCTACTCTATCTTTCTTCAAAGGAAAGGCCAACCAAGTTGATGTTAAGTTAAATATGTTTGGGCCAAGATATAATAGATTTGTGGCACCTATTAGGACAAAGGATGATCAAATAAAACCATTGGGGTTATGGTTATCATATTTTGACAATGTACTCCCAAATAAAGATATTTATATATCAGATAAGGGAGAATTGGATATGGAAAGATTTAATGCACTAGTAGATGACGCATTTAAAGTAGAGTCAGATTGTAATAAATTCATATTTGATGTTAAGAGCATAACAGATGCTAGATGGGAGATGCAAAAGACTCAGTTGGAGAATATCTTGAATTTTGAATGGCCAAAAGAAGAGGATGTGACTGCCTGGGACAACCTAACAAAGCCCAAAAAGAAGAGGTCAGTGACAATAGATTTGGATATCATTGATGAATAATAAAGGAATGTCAGAACATCTAGTTCAGATTTTTTGGAAGACAAGTAGGTTAGTCATCACCAAAAGTCAAATCAGGGACTATCCTCAAGATGCACAACCAAAGATGGTGAATATCGCATGAAGACAAAGTACATATCAGATTTCATTCCTCTATTTTTTCTTTCCACTGCTTGGTGCATTCTTGTTTTTTATCTTTTTCTAAGTTTTAGGGTTAGGTTTTTACAACCATCTAAAGCTTGTTGCATCCTTGTCTTAATGATTCCAAGATGGTTAGAACCTATAAATAGATCAAATTGTAATATTTTGAAGAGAGATGAAATATATTGGCAAGCTAGACTTCTAGATTTCAGTTTGTGTTCTTTAAGCTCTTGGCCTTGATATGTACTGAAGCAAAAATTTATGAATAAGATAAAATACAACTTTATTCTATATTGTTATTGTCTCTTTACTTATTGTGTGTACTCTTTTATGTTTAATTCGTAAGGCATGTTAAACATATTGGCTATAAGGTAGCTATTTAATTATTTGCAAGTTTCTTCTAAGGGGAGAATTAAACTTTGTGAGTAGTTTCAGAGAGTACAACAGTAATTAAGGATTTGATATAACATTGTGGGAGTGACAGGGTAATTTGTAAGGCACTTTACCTGAGTTGTATGTAGGTTGTAAGGCATCCTACAGTATTTTTATTTGTTTATCTCTATGGATTTATATCTTTTGACTCTATAGCCCAAGGATAGGCACTGGTCTAGAACTTGTTTGGTGATCCATCATCATCCAAATATTTAAATCTATTCAAAATCAATTACATTTACACAAAGAACATATAGTTAAAATCAATTGTACTCACACAGTTTACAATTTGAGTTTGTTGATTTCTTAAAGAGAAAATCAAATAGGTTATTCCTCCTAGATTCATAAGAATTATAAAAGGAAAGAAGGATGAAATTTCTTATCATGTTGTTGTCTGTCATCATCAAGATAATGGTTTGGATTGTTAAACTTATCCTCAAAGTAATCATTGTTATCTTCATAGTTATCTATTTATCCATATAAGAATAGAGCATTCAACACATAATAAAAATCCACGCTAAAGATATTGTCAAGTCAATAATCAATCATAGGTAAAACCTTACTGAGTCAGTGGATCTCAAAAAAGAAGGAGGTGATAATAGGTATCCCCAGTGTTATCAAAATACCTCATCAATTAGTGTTTTCTCTTGCTTGATTCAGATTTTTAAAGGCATTGGGAGTCATAGAGTTATTCAAGTATTCAAGCATTTTAGAGGCCTTGCAAGAAAAAACCCTAACAACCATATCTTGTGTTATGTGTCAAATAATTTCATGAATGTTTCTATGAATGTCTACATACAATTAAGATTATAAATTGATATCACATGCATAAAGAAATAACAACATATATGATCAGTAAAGAAAAGATTTGATTACATAAGGATAAAGGTTAATTAACTAAAAGTTTTAGAGGTCCTAATTCACCCCTCCCCTCTAAGTACACACTTCCCATTATATCCAACAATATCAACAGCAAAAAAAATAAAGAGAGATCAAACACTTCACACAATTCCTTGAAGGTAATAGCAATGATGCCCTAGGTCTCAAAGCTCGTGAGTCATCAAGCATTCCAAATGAAAAGATGTAAACAATGCCAGTATTAACATTCATACTGTGTCAATAAATCAACAAATGCCATCAAAATGGAATTGAGTTAATGAGAATATAAATCTCAAATGCCTACCTCAAGTCATGGTTTTCATATTCCAAGCTTCCAAATTGAGCTTGAGCTTCACAACAAAAGATCCCTCTTCGCGCACATAGTTTGATCTATCACAACTAGGGTCCTCGTCGCGCACACAACTTGGTCCCAAAAATTAGAAATCAGCCTTTCTTTTTTCTTTTTTTTTTTATAATCACTTGGGTGTCAAAAGTATGATGGTATCATTTCTATTACAACAACATTGGGGGCACTTGGAAAAAAACACAAAAATCACACACAAATGGTAGTGTCATCGCAAATTGGCATTGAAATCTGACTCCAAATGTTGTAGTGTATCTCCCTTCTAAAATTATATCAATACATACTATATTATCCATGTATTATCCCTCTTTTACTATATTATCCTCTTAAATTTACTTAATTGTATTATCCCCCTTTCTGACAAATATGCCAAAATCAAAATTGCTTAGGGCTTGGTAGGATAAACTTATACCTTAGTAAAAACATGTGTGTACTTCCTCTGTATATATGCTAAAGATCACTCCTATGCATCTTTGAGTGTTTGAAGTAGAACAATCTGAGTAGTAATTTCATCTACTAATCTAATGATGGTATCAAGTGAACTACCATTGGGGGTGTTGACCAAATCCTTGGTCATCTTCAATTGTGTTTACATGGATTCCATGTGGGGAATCAAAAGTGTCTGAAACTCTAGAATTTCTATCCTTATCTTATTCTCTTCTTGTACTAGTTCTTGTTGCATCCCCATCAGGTGTTTCAATCTTGAGTAGTATACTTGTAAGGAACTAGGCTCGGTGGTTACATATTGAAATAGAATAAAAATTCTGAAATATTGAAATTATATGAGACAATTTACTCTCAATCTTGGTAGTAACCTCAGAAAGTGTTACCTTATATTTTGCAATGGTGTCTAGAATGGACTCAAACATTTTCAATTCCATCTTCCTTGAATGAATCTTCATCACGTATTCAGTAGTTTCTTGATTCAAATTTCATACTTTCTCCACTAGTACTTCTACTTGATGAATGATGTCTACTATTTCATCAACATTGGCATCTAGTACAATTTCCTATAAGATATCCTTGACTCTTTCCAATATTCCAGTCTTCTTTCTCTTTTGTAGTGCCTTATTTTATATTTCCTTAAGTCTCACTAACATGACATATTCAGTCATTTCATCATAATCCATAGTAGATAGGTTGAAATTTGGTATGATGATCAGTTGTATCAAATCTACATGTTTTTCTCTTCTTTGATTTCTTCTTCTTTTCTTTCTTCTTCACTTCCTATTTCCCTTCTACTTTATTTTCTCCTAGTGAGTCCTATTTCTTCTCATTTGTATGTTTCTCAGCTTCCTTCTATTCACTTTGTTCCTTTGGTTTATCTTTGTCTGGTTCTTGTTGATTTGCAATAGAATTGGTTGGGGGAACCGATTCGGTATTCAGTGTTGATGTGGTCTTGATAAATGTAACCTTCTTGGTGTTCTTATCTCCCTCAACTTCCTTTACCTTTTCTTTCTTTATTTCCTTTTCCTTCCCTTTTTCCTTTTGTTGTTCAGTTGCTACATTATCTATATTCATAGTAACTGGATCATTATCACCTTGGGTTGTGTGATAATCTAGTACTTTTTCTAATACAGGTTGTAGAGTACTAGCTATGGTGTATTTTATCTATTTTGATGTTCTTGGTCACCTTAACATTCTCATCTTATGATGTATCATCTTTGGGATATTTTCCTATAATATCCTCAATAACAATATCATGAGTGTTAATTTTCAGATTAATAGGATTATTCTTACCTTGATCATCTTTAGTAACTTCATCAGTTATGTTCTCCTTTTCTTGTTCACCATGGTATTTAGGCTATTCAATGTCGAATATCTCTCTCCATTTTGCATCGGTTTCCAACTGTAATCTCTCCAAGTCTCCTATTATAATCCTTAATGATATATCCTTAACAAGGAATTGTTCAATTTTTTTCTTCAAGGTCTCCTTAATTTATTCAACATATATATTTTGTATAGTTAGCACAAGAGATCTTTCTCTCATTTATTTTTCTGCATTCATAGCATATTTCCATCTTTCATCTATGTTGTTGTATAACTATATAGGAAAAAATGTGATAACTTCAAGTGGTGTGTATCTGAATTTGATTAAAGAGTAAACAATTGCATCTTCAATTTTTATCTTGTTCTCTTTTCTTTGAGTATTATACTTTTCTTTCTTCATTCCTCTGAATGATGCATACTTCTTCATTGCATCTAAAATTTCATCTAGACTTCCTTGTGGTGGAGGCTTGTTCTTCATAACTTTTGATTTTCTCAATTCTTCAGTATTTTAGTCGGTATATGGTGGTACCTTGAATTTTATCCTTGGTCTAGTGTTTTCCTTCTCACCTCTTACATATATCCTCTATTTTGGTTCAATATAATTCTTCTTTTTTTTCGGTGACATTGTAGACCTTGCTAATGATCTAGTATATTTGGGGCTTAGTGAAGGCTTCAATACTTGTGGTTTCCTTCCTTCCACTCTAGAGGTTTCTACCTCATCTTCTTCATTAAAAGCTCACAAATTCTTAATCAGATTAGCACTCATCTTGCTATTTTTCCTTTGAATCTTAGGTAGTAAGATACCTTGCTTGATCTTAGCCTTAACTTCTTCATATGTTCCATACCTCTTGGCTCCTTTATCAATAGGTTTAGCTAAGATAGTTTCTATTTGTTGAGATGAAAGTCTATATCCATATCATATCCCATAGGATCTAGACATATTCTCTTAGGCTCGACTACATTGATAAAACATGAATCGGTGTCTACCTAAAAATATATAGAATCATGATATTTCTCCACTAATTGAGGTGGAACTTTGAATTTTTTATGCATTCTCATTTGGAAATTAGAGAAGTAACAATTCATAACAATGTGAAGATACTCTCCTAGACTCTTTATGTATTCATTGATTTGATAAATGAATGGTCTATCAACACTCCATTTCACATTTCCAATATATGGAAAGGAGTTCTCAAAGTAAAATTATATGCATACTAGTAGTGAACCAAACTTCAATGTGTTTGTCTTGGCTTTCCTTATAGTGTTCATTTTGTCTTCAAGTTATTTCAATAGTATCTCACATATATCAATTTGCATGTTTTTCTTTACAATCTTATAAGCCAAATCTACAACTCCACAAGGTATGTTGTCCACTCGAGATGATTAGAATACTCTATAGGAAAAGATGTTGCATGAAAAATTCAGCTTAGGGTCTTAAATGGTGGAAATCCTCAGACCTCTCCCATCCCATTTGGATTTTGTTAGCTTAATGAGCTTCATCTTCTCAATCTATCTGATTTCCTTAGGCTTGTCTCCAATTGGGTAACTAGTTACAATATGTAACACACCCTTTGTAATCTTCATAGGTTGATCTATCCACATACATTGGTAATGTACTTGGATAAGTACCATCCTTATCCACTTAGTCTTAAATACCTTTAGGATATGCAGGGAATGTGTCAAACCTTTTGACTCTAGATTAACATGATCACTCTTCATTTTTTCATCTGCACATAACTTCTAATAAGATGCATCAATCTTTGCTTTACATATATCCTCAACCTTGCAATGGGTAAAAGTTTGAACGTCTTTAATCAATAAAACTCTATTTGGAATGGAAAAAATTTCCCCCATCATGTCTAGTCCAGCTACCTTCACAGGAGGTAGCTTGTACTTGGAATTCATACTTGTACTTGGAATTCATAGACTCAACATTCTCAACTACAACTAATATTTGAGCTTTTGAGGCCATATCCTCTTGTCAAATGCAAAGAACTTTTGAACTAGGGTTGGGTCTAAGACTTGGATGCACTTACACACCTAGGGAAACACCACAAATACCCTGAATAGATTCAAATATGCTTGAAATGGTATATGATTATCTTCACAATCGCTTGTATCTGCTTGAGGACTCATTTCTCCAACTTTGATCACTCTGCTCTAGAAAATGTTAAGTGATAATGATAGACGATATAGTCTATAGATGGATTTTTTTAGGTTTAGGGTTTCCAACGGTCTTAAAATGGCAATTAATGCTCAGCCAACTTACTTTACCGGATACCTAAATTTCATTTCCTTATAATATTTGAAGAAAAAAAGGAATAATAAACTCCTTTAGTAAAGTAGAAAAACTCTTATAAAAAATAAATACAGATTCTCCTACCACTCTATTCATTCTCTCCCTTAGTAATAAAATAACCTATTCTTGGATCCTTTGTTTTAAAATTTTTATATCTCAAAGAACCTCTTCAAGATCTAGCAAAGGTCTTCTAGATCTGAACATATCTCTAGTATATACATGTGAATCATCACTTTGACAAAAAAATTTTACTTGTAGCAACACAAGCTCTCTAGATTCACCATGCACCCATAAACTAATACATACTTCCAAATGATTTTGAAAAATGCAATTATAAACTTGAAGCATGCAAAAATCTATCCACACCATGTTCCTTCTCTTAGTACTTTAATCACTCAATAAGAAAGCAGTTTTATAACCTTGAAAAATAAAATACCTTAATGTATTGGAGTAGCTATAAAAAATACTGATCTGAAGACACCTCCAAACTACCTTTAAAATCTTTCATACAGTCACCACCTCTTTGCAGAGGACAAATTTGAATTAGATGAGATCTCTTCACCCCACTCTAATCTTCTTCAAAACTATAAAACTCACAACGCACCTCTATGATAGGGTCTCATATACATTCCTACTTTGACTATGCTCTTAGTCATAGGTGCCCAAACATCTGCTTCATCTCAACTACAAGTCCACCTTTCTGATTAGTCTTTCTCCAAATATGCACACTGGTATAATCAGAGAACTCAAAGTCGCCACTCACCACTTGTGAGATAATATATGTATATCTTTTAAAAAATTTGGACTTCTTGGACAATATTGCAATGACAGACAAAACAAACTCTGACTCTCTTTATAAGTAAGAGGAATACTTCTTTGTAGCACATGACTCTATTAAAAAACATATCACTATGGGATTGATTTTAACTAAACAGATAACAAAGCTCTCTTATCCCTAGCTGAGTGTCTTTGTTTTTGTTGAATCTTGGATTGATTCAACAAAGTAAAATTGCTGACAATTATGTTGAAGTTGTTAACTTTTGTCTCCCCAATAGAGTCTTCAATTTTGTTAGTGACTCTAGGATAGGTTAAACTCCATTTGAATATTGGATTTGACCTATTTATACCAGAGCCTCCCTGATAAGGTCTACAAGACCTTTTTGTTCTTTATCTCCAGTGGATTTGCCAGTTTGTTGGATCTTTTTCTTACAATCTACATTCCTAGATGAGATTCTGAGACCAGGTTGTGGGATTAAAAACCTAGTACACAAACTCAACATTCTCAGTAGAGAGGAGACAAGAGAAATCCAACATTAACAAGGTTCAAAGACATTCTACACTTTGAGCTCTACGTCACTCAGGCGGGTATACCTTATCTACACACATATAACCCCTTGTGACAAACAATATCTTGGAGGTATATAACTATGGAATAGCTTTCAAACCTATAGGTAACATATACCTCAATGTTTTTACCAAGTCTTATATAGTATCCCACTTGCATAAAGTTATGTTTCAAAAATAGACCTACTCTAAAAAAATTCTATCAACATAAAGGGAAAATATTTTCTTTGATGTTTTTATTAATGGATCCTTGAAATACCCTAGATCTCACATAGACCAATGCCTTATTGAATGTGCCATAGAGTCAAACATAATAGTAAAAATGGAAGAATATGAACAAATAAAATGTCACAGTCTAATATGTCTAATGCCTTACATCAAACATACCTTGTCACTCAAGTTATACTTATGAATCCACCAGTGTGTTCAAATATTCAACCACCTATTCAAAGTATTTAACCCTCGCCTTGGAAGAGACCCTGGAATAGACAATACATTAAGAAACATCCACTAAAAGACAAGTTTGACATATCCTTAATACCCCAAAATTATACACATCTGAATACAAATCCTAAATCACAGTCATCCTCTAAATGACTCCATTGCTAATCAAAAATGGAAAAAACCAAAACATCCTTAATGCCTTAGTCTCTATGATTTAGAAAGCAAAATGGAGACAACTTGATAACAGTACAACAAAACTGAACTTTCATTCATAAAACTAGCTATTATAAAGGATTATCTTCTCTAGAATAAGAAGGAGATTAAGAAAACTCTATATGCAGAGAAAAGGAAGAATGTCTATAGAGGAACCACACTTAGATTCTACCCTGAATTTTTAACAAAGAAACCAAAACCCTTACAATAGAGAGAAGAAAGGCACATATAGCAGAGGGAAACCCTATAATTGATATCCATTTGACATATTTCCCTCCATGAAATATTATGTGCATTGACTTTCTTTCTTTAACCAACTGATTGATCTTTCTTCAAAAGATCCAAAAAATAATATGATCTACAAAATTGAATAGAACCCTAAGTCACCACCATTCATCATAAATGAAGCCACAATCATTGAATATCCATCCCTTCAATACTGTACGGCTTCATAAATATGACCCAAAAGATCAGGCTTATCCATCTACCCCTCTGATACTTGGAATGCAATGCCATCACCAGAAAACCTAGGGAAACATCTAAATATTCAAATATATAGCTTTAATGGTCATACCTAGCACAGAAAATACCATCAACGAGCCAGATCAAATCTGTTGGTCATATTCTAGGTTTTTCCTTCTTTTTCCTCGGTTCTGTGGTCTTCCCTCTCCAGGTTTTCATGTTTTCATGACTAAAAGCCTAAAAAACCTATGAAAATATTCAAGAGTCTTAAACCCTAGCTTGTTCGATGTTCAAAATTGAAGAAAAACCCTAAGGCATTGATTCGCTTATGTTTCTCAGTTACTTTTTGCCTCACTTAAGTCATGAGTTCTTTTCCAATCGCTTAGTCGTACAACTTAAAACAAAATATTCCTTTTTCTTTCTGACTTAGCAATTAGCGTGTGTCACGTTGTCTCATGTAATAACCAAATATTCCCTGTTCTTTCCCAGACTTCATGATTCACTCTGTGTCACGTAATCGCTGAATCTTTTGAATAGAGTAGCAATATCAGTGGGCCCACAGACAAGTTGGGTGGTCGCAAGATGTTTGCCATAGTTAAGAGTTTATCAAGAGACATCACAATTACATTTTGTCACGTAATCGCTAAATGAGTCTGATATTAAGTATCAAGCCTTTAGTCGCGCAGTCTCCAGAAAAGAGGCCGGTTAAGTTGAAACTTCCGAGACTTGGGGACTAACCTTTTATAGTTTGGGATGAAGCACAGTCAGGTTGTCACCAGATAACTCTAATTTCAAATCAAAACAAGACATCTGTCAGGAGTTAAATGGATTTCAGAATGATCGCCTAAAGGTATAAGTATATTTGGCGACTACGAGACATCTTAAGGGTAACTGCTAATCGCAGGGTCTCGAGATATTTTAAAGGTATGATAAGTTACTTGGCGATTAAGCGATAGCCGCCAGATGAAATTATGAAAGGATCCTACGGTAGTCGCCAAGTCTGAGGATAAAAGAGCCTAAGGAGAAAATTCCTCGCGACTCAGCGGTTAAGGGTATGTCGTGAGGTTGCAAGATGATTTTAGGGGCAGGATGCTTTGTCGCGGTGTCTCATGAAGTTCTTGGCATTCAACATTTTCATTTGGTGATCAGGCGACTAAGGGTTGTCATGCAGTCTGGTAGAAGAGAGATAATATTGGGCGACTAAGAAATAACTACGAAAGATAACATGAACTGTTAGTCGCATAGTCTGAGAAAAGAACGTGGGTTAGTGATAACCACTGGCGACTTAGATTTTCTTTGTGTCGCATGATCACCAAATGTTGACTCTGGTTAGCAAGGGTAAGGAAGTTGCACAGTCACTATGTCTCCAGATAAATCATGAGTTAAGGATTGGGATCAGCGATAGAGAAAATGAGTGCAGTCACCTTGTCGCTTAATGTTAATTTCTGTGAAAAGGCGCCAGTATTAAATATGTCAGTATGAATTATTCGGCAGCCAATTAGATCTCCAGATTTTGATTACTGTGTAGAAAAAGGGTAGCTAAGATGTATGATAGAGGGCCAATCCCAGGGTGACATGTCATCTCATTTGAATTTTATAAGGTTTAGCCGAGGATTCAATTTTACAAATTTGATTTTCCTATCACACTCAGGAAACTATGGCTAGGTTTTCAATTATGTTCACAGTATGCGGAATTTAAGATAGAATTGATGTTCTGAGAATCATGAGCTATGTACTTTGAACGGTTACTATAAGGAGATGATCACATGTTCATGTACATTCACCTTGCTTTCAGAGTTGCTAAACTTAAAGAGTTCAGTTGCCAAAACAGAGTAAAATTCAAGGATTTGCATAATTCTCTGTGATTTAAAAATTCATTGTTTCCAGAATTGTGCACGGAATAGTTTGTGAAGTCTTAGTGATAGATTTGTTTCAATACCAGTGAAGAGGAGAATTCAAGCACTGAAAACATGAGCAGAGTGGTGAGTGTAGCTTCGACCAGTGGCGAAAGTGAGAGGGTGGAGGACGAGGCAAAGGGAAAAGTAAACTATTCAGATGAATTCCTCCGTCTCCTTCTTGGTTCGACACAGAATAAAAAGGTCAATGCAAATGTTCTCATTGATGAATATAAAGATGTTCAGGATGTTGTGACTCCAGGAACAACAGGTTTTTCTCTCTTCAACTATTTTTATAAGAATTCTGACAAGGTCATCCCAGTGTCAAACCCTTGGACCTGTGGTTTAGCCAGGTTAATTGTTCCTGATGTCTCCCTGGATGTAGACTTGTTCTTAGACCTTTCCAATCATTATGATGTTTTATCAAAGACCATCAGGAGGGATGATGGCACTGCTTTATTAGTATTAAATAGAAATTTTTTCATGCAAGCCTTTGGCTTATACAGCACCATGTCTACCAGAATTGACATGACAAAGCAAAAATAGAGGTATACTTTGAAGCCTGGGATTGCTAGGATCCAGTTGCTAAAACATATGCTAAAAGAAGTGAAAAAGTATTTAGATCCTATGTCCGGGGACAGCCCATATTATTATAAGGATCTACATTTCTATATCAAGTATGTTGCCTATGCCCTGTGCAGAGTGCTAGGGATAGATGGTGATGCAGAGAAGATTGATGCAAGGATTTTGATGATGGTGTTGGACCTACAAGAGGTCCACTCCAATACTAGTTATGATTATATTCAACACATCATAGATGAAATGCATGAGGGTTTCATTGCAACCCAGAAGAGAATGAAGAACCCAAAGGAGAAGGAGCCCAAGTTTTTACATTACTCAATTCTTATGCATCTCCTTTTGCATTTCAATTTTGTTATTATGGATGTTAACAATTTAACCCCTCAGAGATTCTACCAATCAGGACCAAATCCTATCCAATTTTGTGTGAGTGTTTGGAATTACACTTCTACAGAGTGTGACTATTGTGCCTTTCAGAATTGGATTGTGTATCCAATAGTACAGAGTTTGGGGACTAGCAGAACAAGAATCCCATTAAAAGTTATACAACTACTTAGGCCCTGTGAGTATACTGATAGCTGGGGTGGAAAACATAATTGGGGTGACTTCTTTTTAGAATAAAATTACATAGTCATCAGGGTATATGGGTGTATCCACCCACCTCATCTATTACCATATTATGTACTAGCAAGGGTGGCAGCAATGGAGTTTATATGGCAGCTATTGTTGACAGACAATGAGCATTTTGCGCCACATAAGAAGGGGACTTTGACCCCTAGGAAATTTAAGATTTATAACTTCACAATTGGCAAGGGTGTTATTGATGCAGTAGGTCAATGGTTGGAAAGATACAGGATGGGGGCAGCCCCTTATAGATACATTGACCTAGAAGGTTTTATGGCAGGGGTAAGGAGATTATATACTCCTACAATCCCCAATACAAATGTCCATTATGAGTGTATAGAGGAAGATGCAACAAGGAATCTCTTGGATGAAGATGATATTCATACAAGAAGATTGAGGATCCAAGAATTGTTAAAACTTGAGAAGCAAATAAAGAGAAATGGGTTGGCTTTTGGGGGTTTTTACCCTGATCTCCCATATTTTGATAGAATTAAAGCCATGATAGACAACTATTATGTGCTCATAGAGAAACTGGATATAGTTCTTGACAAGAAAGGTGCTCATACACCTGATCATTCAAAATCTAAATACAATAGTAGTAGTGACAGTGATTATGCACGTCCTACTATGCATGCTCCACCACAGTACGATATTGCTAAAACACCACAGTTGCAGGGAGAAGAGGGTCACATTATAGATTTGACAATTGCTACCCAACCAAATGATATAGAAGAACCTGCTTCAAAGAGGTAGAAACTAGAGATAGGTCAGCCTTCAACTGAAGGGAAAAGTAAGAAAGACAAGGCTAAGGCCTTAGTACCTGGCAATAGGTTATATGATCATAACCTAAGGAAGGCAATTAGAGAAGGTAAGAAACAGTAGCCTGATTTAGATGATGAGGTTGAAATTCCCCTTAAGGCATGTATTGATGAAAGATTGATTCATCAACAAGAGTTTTTAAATGATGATAATTTTGTGAAAACTGAGGAGTTTAAGGACTTCTTGAGATGGTACAAGAAAGGAAAAATAAGAGTAGAGCTGATAGTTGATGATAAAGAGACCATAACTAATGAGGCATTGATGGCTCTGCAAAATTATGATCTTGAAAATGAGGATATTTCACCAGAGGATGCCAGGAAACTAGTATTGGGAAGTGGAATACTATTGGCTAAGGGTTGGGACTTAGCGTCCACCTTCATTATTGATCAAATAAGGAAATAGCCAGACCTCAAGATGGCTAGTGAAGTCCAAATAGGCAATGTAATAAAAGGATTTGGGTATAGCCCAAAGTCTCAGGCCTTTGCAATGTGGAGCCTATGCCCAAAAGACCAAAAACCCCAAGTGGTGAATATTCACGAGAATATGGTGGGCAATCAGATGGTTTGGACAATGCAAAATATAGGGGATTTGGAGATATCCCAAATCATGACACATTGGGCTCACTTGAATGAAGACAAAACTAAGCAATTGTCTAAAAGGTGCAGCACATTGTTGGAAGAGACTAGTGCATTGGCAAGAGATAGAGAAATGTGCCGAGTGCAACTTTATTAGAGGGATCAGATGATAAAGAAATTGATGGAAGAATTGGAAAGAAATCCTGAGGTGATGTATGTACCACAGCCCCTGCAAATTGAAGACAAAGCAAAGTCTGAGGAGGTAGCTGAGGAAAAGGCTAAGGAAGAGAAAGGAAATGAAATTGCTTTAAGAGCATTGAAAGGTGTGCTGCAACATAGAATTGACATCTTAAAAAATAAAACTGATGTTATATTCAATACTTATAACAAATTGCCAGCTTTGCACACATAGGTAATGGGGTATTTGGCTATCTTCAACCCCTATTTTACTAAGTGGTCTACTAGGGTGCAATTATTTGAGAATCTTGCATCATTGCAATCCCTGAGATCAGATTTGCCAGAAATAGTGACTGAAGTTGAAGATGAGATCAAAAGAGTTAATATTGCTCTCTCATTCTTTAAGGGAAAATTGAACCAAATTGAGGTAAAGTTAA
>MU228022.1:5238433-5250625 GCA_018584345.1 Thuja plicata
ATCTACACCCAAGTGTTGAGATACTACATTGATTTTCAGATTGTGACCTTCGTGAGTTTTCATCATATCAGGATCTATCATCCTTTATCAAAACTTGTTTAGGTCACTCTCTTTTTGGGTTTTTCTTCGTCATATCATAGTGAGCTCTATATCTCCTATCGACTTAGATTATCCATTTACCTTATCTAGCTCAAACACTTTTGCATGTATTTCATCCTATCTTTTCTATCTTCACATCTTCCTCTATTTTTATCTTTCATTGTTTACGGTTCGAACTCGATCATAGAAACTTAAACAACCCATTGATCAAGAATCTGTAGATACAATGGAAGGAGGTAAACCCAATGAAGAGAACCCTTGGTCCAAGGCAACCCCACTCTTTTCATCAGAACATGAACTCAATGATCAAGACATTAGAGATGCTATGCAAGATTCTAAGTTTTATAGTGTCATGGAAAGAATCCTAGGTATGGACAAAGAAATGTACTTCCTCATGCTTGCTCAACAAGGAGAAAAATTACCTAGTGGTTTTGATGTCAATGATCTTGTAGAACCACCACCCACAAATGATCAAGAACAACTTCATGGTTCCCAAGAAAAACCTAGTGGCTCTCAAGAAACCCATACTCATGGGAAGGAGGACAAACAACATAGTACTTCTAACGATACCCAAAAGCCTTCTTCATCTTAAGATCCTGTCACGCAACAACTCCAATTGCTACAAAAACAAATGCATGACATGCAAATGGGAACATCCACCAAGAAATACTCTTTGGAGGATATATGTCCCTATCCTTTTGACAATAATTTGACTATGATCCCATTCCCTCATCATTTTCAGGTACCAAAATTTGATAAGTATAAAGGGAATTCTGATCCACAGGACCACATTCATGAGTTTTGTGTTGCATGTATTGAATTCACGCACAATGATACTTATCTTATGTGACTATTCCCATGTATTTTAGGAGGAAAAACCATGGAATGGTTCTCCAAGCTAGCCCTGGGTATACAATATTTCAATGAACTTATCAACAAATTTGTGACTCACTATTCCTATAACATCAAACATGATGTCACAATGCTGGATCTTTGCAATGCACATCAAAAGAATGGAGAACCTTTCCTCACCTTTTTGAAAAGATGGTGTTAGCTATTTGCCAAGTATGCATGCTCTATTTTGGAACAAGAGAAAATGGATATCTTTGTACATAACCTAACATAGGAGATGAGCTATAGGTTATAGTTACAATGCCCTCCAAATTTCAACAAGCTTGTTGAAAATGGTGTGAAAATTGAAGAGGCTATGGTTCGAAAGGGAGAAATTAAGCTCTACTCCAAAGAAAATTCTAGATCAAGTTCAAACAACAACAACAACAACTACAATAAAAATAAAACCAAATATTGGAACAAGAACAAGAACATGGTCAGTGATGGGATTGTTGATAATCGTCATGTTAAATCTGCACAACCCATCTTAAATCTTGCGAGCAAAACCAATCCTGCACCACCTACTCAAAGAAATACAAGTGATACTTAGAATACCAATAATAGTGCCTCAAAATCACCCTTCATGTCACGTAGGAGAAATTTTAATCCTTTGGGGGAATCTCTAGAATCAGCACTAAGGAAGTTAATTACGAAGAAACTCATTGAGCTTCCTGAGACTAGAGATTTTGAACCTCCGGTGAAAACCTCTTAGTGGAATGACAATGATTACTATGATTTTCATCAAGGAAAGGGTCATAAAACCAATAACTATCAAAGACTTAAGCATGCTATCCAAGATTTGATTGACAGCAAAGAAATCAGTGTTGATGGACACACCTCTAACGAGTCACATACTGCTTTCAAAGATCCACTTCCCAAGCACGAGAAAGGGAACTCGTCTGATGCTAAAGGTGATAACCATGCAAACTACAACTCCACCTCCTTCAACTACATAAACCACATTTCTAAGTGTCAATCCCATGTCAATGTGATTTCCATCAAAGACAAGAGTCAGCCAGCCAATGTCACAACTCGAGCTCAGTCCAAGGTTACTCTTCAAGGAGTTACATCTAAGCCAAACACAACCCAAACCAAGGCTATCTATGTTCCAAAGTCTATGTCCAATGTTTCCAACCAATATATTCTTTTGGAGCAACTAAAGAAAACACCGGCCCAGATATCCATATTAGAGCTTTTATGTCTGTCACCTTCCCATAAGGAAATCCTTGAGAAAGCTTTGATCGAAACTAATGTTCCAACCAATATAGATCAAGATCAATTCCAAGCTATGGTGTGGCATTTGACAACCCCCCATTATCTGTCCTTCACTGAAGATGATGATCTATCCATCAACCAAATGCACAATGCTCCACTCCATATAGAAGGCATTGTACAAAACCATAATATTAAAAGAGTACTAATAGATGGAGGAGCCGGTTTGAATATATGCACTCTAAAGCTAGTCCATGACTTGGGATTTTCTAAAAATGCTGTCGATCCAACAACAAAAATCACCATCAAAGCTTATGATGAGGAGGAAAGGTCATCCATGGGATCAGTTGTACTTCCTATCAGAGTTGGTCCCGTGGTTAAAGACGTGCTTTGTCAAGTTTTGGACATGGATTTGGCATATAACATTATTTTAGGGTGACCATGGATTCATTCCATGCGAGCTATGTCATCAGCGTACCATCAATGCCTGAATTTTCCATATAATGGTCAAGAGGTGACCATCAAAGGAGATCCAATCCTTTTCAATATTGCAATACTGTAAAACCAACAATTGAATCTTTGGTGCCTTACAATCGGATTGCATCTACTCCACCAACACCCATTGATTTCAGTAACAAAGCATCAACTTCCAAATCCCATGAAATCAAGGTAGATATAAAAGAACAAAGTATGGGAGAATACACTTTGGGCCAAACTTTGTGTATCATAGAGTTACCCTTATCTCGTAAATCATATGGAAAATCCTTGATCACTAAACAACAATCTGAAGGCCCTTCTACACTTTTTTATGGCACATTTGTGAGTGGGGGCACCATATCAAAAGAGGCTACTAAGAAAAATTCTAATTATTTTCTACATCATCAGAAGGATCCAGAGAATGAAAAACATGAACCTATATCACCGGATATATATGGCACAGGATACACTTTGTTACAAAAGATGGGATATCAAGGAGGTGGACCTGTAGGATTACAAAGAGAAGGTGTCATCAAACCCATTTTGAAAAATCTGAATTATCAAAGAGACACCACTAGATTAGGATACAAGGGAGAAGGACCAAAGGAACCTCAAGGAAAAGAGAAGGCTGAACCCTTTTACAAAACTCCTACAGCTCCTACATTCTGGCAAAATGGTATGTATGTAGATCCAGCAAAGCAAAAGATAACACAAGGCATCATTAACCAACTTAGAAATACTAATGATGATGATGATGATTCTCATAATTATGAATGGGATTCATTCTCTAATTATACTAAAGATATGGAATTTGATGATGTCTATGCCGATGGTAACAATTGTAATGAACAGACAAGTTCAAGGATGAAACTACTAGGATTAGCTCCACCTAATACTACTCTTGGCGCTTGTGAGGAAAGTGAGAGTTATCCTGAGATAGACGATTCAGATGAGAGTATGAAAATAGACCTTGCCGATACAATCATAAACTTTCAAAAAATTTCTATTAATACCATTTCATCCTTTGAGACCAAACCAAATGATCCAATACCTCTTATCCATCCCAAACTTATCACCTGGGATTCCCTGACTTATCCCAAACTTGATGTTTTCCATAATGATGATGCTATTATTGAATATCTCAGAGTCAGAGATTATCTACCATCGGGAGATCATAAATCAGGATTCCCTATAGAACTCAATGACATGGCTTACTTCAGAGAGGGTGCCAATCCTTTCAGTCGTAAAAATATGAAAATAATAAATCGATCTAATGGTGAAAACCACTCAGTGGCAGTGTTAGATCCTAAAAAAGGAAAAAGAAAAGACATATCCAAGGGTGAAAACCTCTCGAATGCACCTGAAGATGGAAGGATTGACACTCTCCCCAACTATGTGTATCGAGAATAGTCTGCTATACTTATTGAGCCAACATTGCCTCTTAACATTGGCACAGAAGAGGCACCACACATTTTGAAGCTAGCTGCATCCTTAACAGAGACAGAAAAAGATGCCTTTTCACAGTTTTTCAAAAAGAGACAAATCAATTTTGCTTGGTCTTATGCTGATATGCCTATTTTAGATCCACATCTTATTATGCATCATTTATATATTACACCTAGGGTCAAGCTTGTAAAGCAAAAGCTCAGGAAGATGCATCCTCACATTGCACTCATGGTCAAAGCAGAATTGAAAAAGTTGCTGGATGTGGGTTTCATTCGAGCTATTGATTATGCTAGTTGGATCTCTAATATTGTACCAGTATCAAAACCAGATAAGTCCATTAGGATTTGCATATATTTTTGAGATCTTAACAAAGCTTGTCCTAAAGATGATTTTCCTCTGCTGAATATTGATATTATAGTCGATTTAACAACTGGGCATGAGATGTTATCCTTAATGGATGGATTCTCCAGTTATAACCAGATTAAGATTGCACCAGAGGATCAAGAGAATGATTGGAATGAAATGCCTTTTGGGCTTAAAAATGCTGGTGCCACTTATCAAAGAGCTATGAAAACAATCTATCACGACATGATGCATACTATAATGGAAGATTATTTTGATGATATTTTAGCCAAATCCAAGGATAGAGAGGGTCATCTAAGAGTGTTGGATAGGATATTCACCCAAATGGAAAAGTATCAAATAAGATTAAATCCCAAGAAGTGTGCATTCAGGGTTACATCAGGCAAACTGTTAGGGTACATTGTTTCAGCTAAGGGAATAGAGGTAGATCCAAAAATTTTCAAGGCAATCATAGAAATGGCTTCACCAACAAATATCAATTAGTTGAGATCTCTACAAGGGCACCTTCAGTCAATCAGAAGATTTGTCTCACAATTGGCCGATAGAAGTCATCCTTTTTAGCATCTGTTACATAAAAACATCTTATTTAAATGGGATGATAAGTATGAAGCAGCTTTTACAAAGATCAAACAATACTTAGCCACTCCTCCCACTCTTATGTCACCAATTCCAGGAAAGCCACTCTTTCTTTATATTTTAGCTATAGAAGCCTCACTTGGTGCCCTGTTGGCTCAACAAGATCAAGAGGGAAAAGAGAAGGCTATTTATTATATCAGTCGCACCCTTGTTGGATATGAACTCAATTATTCACCGATTGAGCGCACATGTCTCATAGTGGTCTTTGCTTCACAAAAATGGCAACATTACATGTTGTCTCATTCTATTCGGCTCATTGAAAAGATTGATACTTTGAAGTATCTTTTGAGAAAGACTGCATTAACTAGAAGGTTGGCTAAGTGGGTCATGTTGCTTAGTGAATTTGATATCGAATATGTGGAAAGGAAGGCCATTAAAGGGCAAGTAATTGCTGATCAATTGGCTGAGGCAACATTAATGGATGATTATCCTATGCAAATAGATTTTCTAGATGCACACATCCTAACATTATCTACACAAACCTGGAGGCTATATTTTGATGGATCCTATACACAGCATGGCTCAGGAGATGGCGTCTTATTTGTTACACCACAAGGATATACCATACCAAAGTCTTATAAGTTTCTTTTTCCTTGTATGAATAATGTAGTTGAGTATGAAGCACTGATGATCGGGTTGAAAATGGCTCTACAATGGAACATGATTGAATTGAATGTCTACAGAGATTCCCAGTTAATAATCAATCAGGTTAATGATGAATATCAGACTAAGGATGACAAGTTATTACCATATAAACACATGGTAGATGACTTTAAGAAATATTTTTCCATCATCACCTTTGAGAAGATTCCATGGTAGGAAAATAAGGCTACCAATGCTATGGTGACAATTGCTTCTTTGTTTAATGAAGATGATACAAAAGCTCGTTTTGAGTTCTTAGTTGAATCCTTGATTTATCCTACGTACGATGATCCTGATACACAGATCATATGTCATATTATGGGACAAGATTCCCCTACCTATGGTAAAATATATTCCTATCTGAAAGACAATATCCTTCCCGCTGACCTATCTAGAAATCAAAAGTAAACCTTTCCCTGCCAAACCTCCCACTATCTCCTAATATCTGACACACTGTATCGGCGAGGTCTTAACGGTACTCTCTTACGATGTCTTGAACATGCTGAAGCTCAAACTACCTTACAAGATGTACACAAGGGTATATGTGGAACACATTTGAGTGGTCCTTCCTTGGCTAAGAAGCTCATGCATATGGGTTACTATTGGCCTACCATGGAAACATATTCTTTTCACTTTGCTCAGAAATGCAAGAAGTGTCAAATTCATGGGAATCTTATTCACACACCGGCACAACAACTACATCATGTTACAACTACATTTCCATTTAGTCAGTGGGGACTCAACCTTATGGGCACAATTCACCCTCCATCTTCCAATCACCATAAGTACATTATAACTGCCACTGAGTATTTTACCAAATAGATCGAAGTTGCTCCCTTAATTACTGCCACAGGCAAACAAGTTGCTATTTTTATTCTTAATTATATAATTTGTAGATATGGCATCCCTATGAATCTCATTACAGATCATGGGAAATAGTTTCAAAATCAAGATATCAATGACTTATGTGCCAAATTCCATATTACCCACCATTATTCCACTATCTATTATCCTTAGGGTAATGGCCAAGCTGAGGCGTCTAATAAAACTATTGTGAAAATCCTTCAAAATACTGTCAATGATGCTGGTCATGACTGGCATGTGTAGTTAAACCCTACCCTCTAGGCCTATCATACTTCCATCCATAATCCAATAGGGGCCACACCATATTCCCTTGTTTATGGATCTGAAGCTGTCCTACCCCTTGAGGTCGAGTTACCTTCTCTTCGAGTGTCCTTGAAAGATTTGATTCTAGATGAAGAGTATAGCGTTGCATGGCTAACTGAATTAGAATTGTTGGATGAGTGCCGTCAATGAACCATTGATCACTTAAATGTCTATCAATAAAGGATGTCTTGTTAGTATAAAATTAAAGTGAAATGCAGAGACTTTCAGGTGGGTGATCTAGTCCTTCGAGAGAATCCCAAAAATCAGCAGCATCGTGAGAAGAAGGGCAAGTTTGAGCCCAATTGGTTGGGTCCTTTTGTGATTATAGCAGCCTATGGTTCTAGAGCCTATCAGTTGTTAACATCTGAGGGCGATCCCTTGGATGAGCCTCTTAACAACATGCACCTAAAGAATTTTTATGCATGAGATCCCAGTACAAGGGAAACAAATCAAAAAATAAAAAAATAAAAAAAAATAAAAAAAGAAAAAAAAATAATAAAAAAATCAAGAGAAAATTGTAATAAAAGCATGTGGTGAAAACTTGGAGATAGGTGCCATTTGTGACAAGCTAGCTCCTCCTTCTATTAGGATTCTTCTAGCATCTTGTCCCATCTGTATATAACCATAATAACTTGGCTCTCATAGTCACTTTTTTCCTTGTACATATCATAATAAAATGGCTAATCTGTGATTCCTACCCATTTGTATAAATCCCTCATAAAACCCCATCATAGCTTGGTCTACTGTCTTAGTCTTCACCCTAGTCTAGTGTGTCTTTCTTCACCCATAATAAGTCAGTCCATCACCTAGCTGGGGGCATGTCCTCGACCTAGTTCTTGGGAAGTGGATCTACGATAGTTGCGACTTTAAGAGGACAAAACAGAGTATTTTTGACCAGACAAGCAAACACAATAAATGGTTCTTACATGATGCTATTCTAAATCATGATCCATAACCTGTGACATATCTTTCAAACTATGGCTGTTTATCTATACATTTGCACCAACATCATTATCAACCAAACTGAACAACCAAAACTCAACACTATCTTTTGGCAAAGAAATGTATATTCATGACAGGCATGTTAGGATGATTTGTTATAATAATATGCATTCATATCAGAATTTCATTTGTCATCATGTTTCATATGCTATTCCAAGATATCTTTGACATGAGATTAACAACTCTAAATATGTCATTGATTAGGATAGCTGGGATGGAACATGATATTTTCTTTGATTGTTGTTTGTGGGGTATTTTCCAATGAAGTTGAAGGAACAAATAATTGGGGTGTCTGTGCATAAGAGCCTTCATCTATTCCATAAGCATGATCAACATCACCAATTATGTTGGTACATGAATGCTATTAATGATGATGTGCCACACATACCTCGACTCCAAATATTTGTTTCCCGATGAAGAAGGGGGATATTCCTTGTCTGTTATGCAAACAAAAATCAGGTCATCTCAGTTCAATTATACCTAGATGCTTTTCAAGTTTGCTATATTAAACTCCATGCAAGAAGTGCTCAGGTCATCCTGGTTTAATTATACCATGATGCTTGTATTTTCTTCCAACATAATGAGCTCAATGATGAAAATCAAATTCCAAAATTAATGAAGTTTTACGATGGTTACTAAAGTTGTGGAGATACTCATTTTTGCATATCATTTGGCATTGCATTTTAAAATTAGATCATTGAAGTGCTCCTTTTATAAGATTTTGTAGGATATCTTGTTTAGGTCACCTTTTTCCCTTTTGTCTTTTCTTCTTGTGTCAAGATGCATGGTTGTTTAAAATTGAGGACATTTTAGATAAACAAAAACATAATAACATTTGTCCTAATTCATTACATTTATCATATATGTCATTTCACTACATTTAGGTCATTACATTATTACCATTATTATTATACATCATTATTATATATTATCCATCTGTTATCATTTTATCTTCCATTAAGTTCATTGTCATTATTTATTATCCATTTATTTAGTAACAATACATCCATTTGACATTAATCATTATAAACATAATCATGGTAATTTTGCATCCACATAGAAATAAACCATTATCATTACTAAGTTGTGCAATACAATGCATAAACAAAAATCATTCATCATATCCTGCATGTGTCAATATCCACATATATAAATCATCATAAGTAATGCATGATAGAAAGTAAGTATCATAGAATCAAATCATAAAGAAAAGTCCATCGTCAAGAGTCCATAAACACAATATATCCAAAATGTCCAATGATATATCATAATGTAACCATGTGTCCAAAAATGTCCATCAAGTCTACAATAAAGATACAATAATATGATATAATGGGGCCATAACATAAAGTACTCAATGTATATCAAAATAGCTAAGACCCACTACCTCTAGACTCTGTCTGTCGCTATCTGCGTGTTGCAATCAATGACCCTGATCCTAATGGATCTCCAGAACCTAGTGGTGGTTTGGGTGGACGTGATGAAGTGCCATCACTAATTGACCCCTATCTCTGAGGAGCTGATGTTCTAATGCCATATGAGCTCTCCATGAATCTACCAATCCACTGATCCCGAGGGACAACCTGTCTATAGGCCTCTCTCCAGTAAGTGATCTCTCTACCAGCCCTCATCATGAGTCGTAAACTATCTGCGTGTGGTCCCAATGTCTCTGTGGACTCCAACTCATCTAAAAGATTCTCTGCCTCCTTGAGCCTCTCTATGGTGGTATCTCACTCCTATCTAGCCTCTGCTACCTCCCCCTCCAATATCTCAACCTGTCTCTCTAGTCCAGGGACATGGTCAGCCTGTACCTGTAGCATCGCTAGTCTAGCTAGCACTGCGTCTACATCAATCTCCTCCTCCTTTGATGCTACTCTTTGTAAGTAGGGATCCTGACCCCTAATATACTATACCTGTACCTCATCAACCTATGCCTGTACATCCTATACATCTGGTGCATCCAGCATCTGTACATCGTCACCCACGTCATGCATAGGCTAATCTGGTGCCTGTACTACCTCCTATATGAGTACATGTGCCTATATGAGGGGATCCCTCTATGTAGTCAGCCATGGTCATCTCTGTCTATCTAGTGGAGGCATCATACCCTATGGACGTATACCTCCACCTCTCATCCTCAGGCCCCCTCTCCCTCTCCCTCTCTGCAGAGCATCGCCACCATCGTCTCCTCCATCATCATCGTCCCCTCTGCCTCCACCATGGCCTCATCCTTATCCTCAGCCTCTATCTCCTAGCTCTCTCTATGGAGGCCTCTCAACTAGATCTGTAAGTCTCGAGAAAGGGTGATCCCTCATATATCTCTCAAACTCAGCTATCATCCCTAGGTCTACGACCCCCTATCTCATCAACCATGCCTGAAATGGCATGTCCAAAAACTCCTATATTTCTGTCTCAAATGGTATCATGGGCCCCTAGTCTCATTTGTCCTAGAAGATCTAGGCAAACTCTGTGGTCCCATGCAGCATCCCCCATATACGACCAAACTACCAGAGTACCTTGCTAACCACCTGTCTCTTTATGATGAAGGGAGTCCTCCCTATCAGCCACCGTGTCTTAAAACAATACCTGAGTTTATGCTCATCATCCCAAACCTCACACCCTAGGTAGGGTCTCTAGATCACTACATCTATCATATCAAATGTATACCTCTAAAAATCTAACTGTCCCAGCTTGTGCTGAGACTGAATAGATGCATAAAGGAATATATAGGGTTGTCCAGCCCCTCAAAATCTGAGTGTCGTCGGCTGTGTGATGGCCATATCCTCCCATGCCCACACATGGAGAAGTGTCACCCCTGTAGATAATGATGCACTACCGTGGTACACCACTTGGTGAAGATCATGATATAAGTGTGCTAGAAGGCACACTCCCCAAGGAAAATGGGTCCCCTCATCCATCATCCTCTGAAGCGTCCTGCCCCATCTGACTGCAAATCCATGAGATCTCTGATTGGGGCACATGTATCCTCCAATCATGCTGGCTAACATGATAGGTAGTGGCTCATATAGTGCCACCATATCCTCCCAACTGATCTCCACGTCGTCTATATCATCATCACCAAACACCTCTCTGCATTGAGCTAATCCACCATGTCGATCATAATGAACTATCTTGCCAATGATAGGTAGTCGAAGGATGTGATATACATCATCCAACATCATAGTCATCTCATCGGTAGGTAGATGAAAGGTACTCATCTTCGAGTGCCATCTCTCCGCCAGTGCCGTCAACATACCTAGATTCACCCAAATCTCGGGCATATAAATCACATGATATAGGCCCGTCACTCCAATCAGGACTCTATTAGTCTCTGACAACACTGGCCTCAAACTCTGAGTCATGGCATATATCTCTTATGACATCAGTACATCGGTAATACCCTCCTATCAATATCAAATCAAATCAAACTATCATCTATCAATCAAAGAGATCTATCTATCTGTCCTATCTATATATCAATCTGACATGTGTTTATCACATGTATTAGATGATAATTTTATCAATTATCTATCAAACAAGACGGTTTACTAGCAACCATGCTACAATGTTTCCTATCTTGACATCAATGATAATCAATATCTAACCAGAACTAGCTCTTATTGACCTATTTCTATGATAGTTTGACCTAATTTGACTTTTTTAAATGGTTAGACCCTAACTTTCTATGAATGCACAGCATTATTTTATGTTTGCGCAACTTTTTATGTATGTGCAGCGCAGTGGAATATTTACGCAGTTTATCTTGACAAATGCGTAGATTTAACATATGCACTGATATTTGGAATACATGCACAGAATGAGAAGGCTTCTCTGATGAATGCGCAAATTCCCTAAACATATGCGCAATTTCTTTACATAGTCAATAGCAACCCTAAGATCTTCCACCTTTCATTCTCCACCCTAGGATTGTGCCACCTAGGCTTAGGTCCTCCAAAATCCTATAAAAGGAGCCTCATTTCTCCTTTGTCATCTAGAACTATCAAGCATTCAAGTATTCAAGTGATCAAGCATTCAAGCAATAGGAAATCAATCATTCAAGTGATCAACCATTTTCACAAGCATCCAAGCATCCAAGCATCCACTTCAAGAAATCAAGCATTCTCACAAGAATTCCATCATCCATTTGCATTATCAAGGTTTTAGACCATTTTGCATTCATTCATATAATCTCCACACTTTGGTAGCATCTTGAACAAAAGGGCTTCATTTGGAAATTTGAGGGCTCAACATACATTC
>MU228022.1:5251767-5265890 GCA_018584345.1 Thuja plicata
ATCATGTCTCCATCCTTGTTGTTAATGATGCACTTGTTGTCTTTGAACTCCAAATGATAACCTTTTTCAAGTAGCTGTCCAACACTCAGCAAGTTATGATGTAATCCATCAACATATAGAACATCATCTATCTTGCTCTTTCCATCCAAAGTGATAGAACCTCTGCCTATGATAGGTTTAGGAGTGTTATCTCCAAATCTAACCATACCACCTTTGTATTTGTCTAATTGAACAAATCTATCTTTTTCACCTGTCATATGATGGGAGCATCCACTGTCAATGATCCAATCAGTTCTGATGTCTGCTTTGGAAATTAAGGCTAACTCTTGTTCTTCCTTTTCATCTTCAATGTCCATTTCCTCAAGCAACCTTTCCATGTCTGTAAGGGCAACGAATCCAATTTCATCTTCTCCTAAATATTCATCAGTTACACCTTCTTTAGCATGATAACATTCCTTCTTATAATTGGGTTTGTAATCAGATCTGAACTTCTTGACTCTTGTGGGACACTAAGATGCAAAGTGACCAATCTTGTTACATGAAAAACATTTGAATGGAAGCTGTCCTTCATATTTTACTTTACCTTTCTTTTCTCTTCTAGAAATCATAGCAATGATTTCTTCTAGTTCTTCATCAACTTCTTCTTTATCATTATGACTGGAGATGTGTAAGGATTTCTTACCATGGACTGAGGCTTTGAAATCTATTTCACTTTTAGCTTCAGTCTTCAATCTTGATATCTCAAATGCAAAGATTTTTCTGATCAAAGTCTCTCTCTTAATGTCTTGTGAGAATAGCATGGTTTCCTCTAGAATATTTATATTTTTTTCATAGTCTGATGTTAAAGTAGTTAACAGCTTGTCCATTATGTCTTCTTCTGATATTTCTTCACCATTATTTCTGATTCCAGAGATTGCTTCATTTATCCTCTGATTGTAAGCTCTAATGTTCTCTTCAGGTAACATCTCAAGACTGTTGTATTTCTTTTTTCATGTCTTCCTGCATGCATTCTTTGCTTGAATATCTCCTTCAAACATATCTTCTAAATACTTCCATATGGTATATGCTCTGTCAATTTTCTTGATCTCAGAAAATTCACTGTCAGATAAGGCGCTAATTAGGGCTTCTTTAGCAATTGCATTATTGGTAAATATATCCTTTTGTCTATTAGTAGCATCATCCTTTGCAAGGTATTTCAGAGATGGAATTACAACCTCTTGTGTAACAATTTCAAATATCTCAAAGCCAACACACTGTAGATGTGTTATCATTTTGTTTTTCCAATCTATATAATTTTCTCCATCAAACTTAGGGCTTTCTTTTCTGAAGAAAGACATATGATCTACCTTAAGCTGTTAGGATTCTTCTTCAAGGCACTTGGCTCTGATACCAATTGTTAGAATAGTCTGAAAGGATAACTGAGAGGGGGTGGTGAATCAATTATCAATAACTTTAATTCTTTTTCCTCTTTAACTTCAAAATATAACAAAGTAAATGCTTAATCTGATAACACAGTACACAACACACAATTTGATTACGGGGAAACCAAATGGTAAAAACCCTGGTGGGAATTAGCACCCACAATGAACTATAATTGTTTATAGTAATCCCTATTAGAAGATATTTCAACCCTGTTAGGAGTTGTACTTTACAATGCAATAAGTATAGTGACCTGGTTAAGGGTCGGACCCTGTTAGGATTCTTTTACAAATAACCCTGTTAGGGGTGGTGGACTCACTGTCCAAAAGCTCACTGCTTGATAGTGAAGGCTACAACCTTCTGTATAATAGATATGCACTATATCTGATGATGAACTATAGAGTAGACCTATTGTCTTGATTAGTTCCAATGTATTACAATCTTTCACTTCTTCTTCACATACACTCTTGATGAATGAACCAACTCTGATAATCTTCTTTGTACATATTTCTTCTCTTTTCGTATCATTCATAGTTAGCGTGTCACATTTGACTTGCTATAAGTATCTTCCTCAAAGTATGAGATCATAGGACCTATAAGAAAACTCTTCATAACATCCTTGTCAGCTCTACTAAGCACACGAGCATTAATACAACCACGCAAATATAAACTGAATAGACGCAATGCTTCACTAAGTCAGTGTCACCAAATTAACTCTAACTTTGTAATCTTCTTGAAACACATTTGGTGCCTTTAGATTAATATCATCAACTCATAACTAATCATGAATATACACATGCATATACTAAATATAGGCACAACTCAAGAAACATGTGATATACGTCGACTCTGAATAGATACTCTTCCAGAACTGTAACTACCAATAACAGAATTACATAACTTGATTGAAACATCATATCTGGATCTACATGTATGAACATAACATCATAAACATGTATCTAACCATGCAAGTCTTCATGTCATCATTCTGATAAGTACATACAAAATTGCTTATATGTTGTCATTAATGACAAACATACAATTAATCAACTACTCAGAATCGAATCTCCAACAAAAGATGCATCATGATATTACTTGTTAAAATCTGTGAAAACTATTCCATCGGTTAATTCATACTGAAATCCATCGGTATACACTCAAAGCTGAATTGTCAACACTTACCAAACATCGTCGATTAACATGTAAAAGAAAAAGTTGCTAGAGTAAACTGAGAATTGTTAGTAAAAAAGGAAGCAGACAAAGTGATCTTCATTATACACCAAAACCCATCGGTAAAAGCAAGAAGTTAGATGATGGCCCCAAAGCATTGCATTGTCACTGAAGAGAGAAGTTAGTGTTTAACCCGACGAATCCATCTTCACACATCGAGGAGTCATTGAGCATTAATGACTCAACTTAGGGAAAATGTCTATAAAAAGGTGATGGAAGGGTTTCATTATTCACCAGTGAGCAGAGTAGAGTGAAAAAAGTGAAATTTGAGCACACAATGACAACATCACAGAGTGACTTCAACTTGATCCACAGCACTCCAAACAGATTAGTGAATACTACAAAAGTAAACAATAAGTTCCTACGTTAACCAAGAACTCTATTTTACGTATTTACAGAAAGCCCTAAATGTCTGAAACAATGGACATGACTTCAAGAACCACTAAAATAAAGAGCATCAAGAAGCACAAGGTCAAACTTGTCAAGAATTCTACTTGTGAGGAACCCCATTACAAGATATGCCCAGAGGTTGCATCACAACCTGACAATGCTGGAGCATTCTCTCAAATACCAACTAGGGTTTTTCTCTTCGAAGATGTGCGAGCATACATTCACTGCAAGATTGAAAAAATTGGTGACCTAGAGGTTGAACAAGATTTCAAGAAGCTATGAAATGACAATGGATCTATTAAAGATGAGCACAAGCACATAGAAGTGAAAGGACTCATAGATTCCTTATTGTTCCCAAAGGTATTCAAGGCCGAGTGGATTCGGTTAGTACTGAGTAGAATTCACAACCACAAGCTATGGCTGGATGAGCCTAAAATGATAACCTGAGATGTTATTCATGTAGTCACCGATTATCCAATAGCCGATAAAGTAAAGGAATTGAAACACCCACCCAAGGCTGAAATTCAAAAGGACACAGGAGCCAAGTGTGATCGAAGAGGACTTAAGGTATCCATTATCATAGATAATGAACTAAAATTTGGAGCATGTGCCCTAGGCTACAAGTTATTTCAAGCTAGTAGGATGAACAATATAGCATTTGGAGCAGTGGATACGACATATAAAATTGTAAAGAAAGGAACTCAGTTGGATCTGTCAGAAATTCTACTCAACCAGTTAGAAGAAAACTTGAGAACAATAAAAAATGAAAAGACAAATACATGTAAGTTTGGCTCACTTATCATGTGCATTTTCTTTTACTTCCAAGAATCTTTTCCATTAGTAGGAGATGTAAAATGGGATACCACTAGACCAGCCACCATAAATATCAGTGAGTACATAATATCACTGGGAGACAATTTTGAAACAGTTATGGATGAGGACTTCACTGGATTCAAGGAGAGAATGCAGACAAGAGTAATGATCCCAGAGAAACTAATTGAAAAATTAAAGAATGATATATGTTTCATGGTTGACACAGATTACACATATATCAAACCTACTATACCAAGAACAACATTGTTACAACCATTAGACTATGAGGTCAACATTGATTAAGCATCCAATGCAATTGATGCATTGATAAATGAACCCTTAGATAAAACACAACCAAAATTTGACACTTATGAAGAGGCCAAAGAAAGAATCAAAAATTTCTTGGTTGTAAAGAAAATAGACATGAAGAAAGATAAAATGGTAAATTACTTGAAGAAAAGGATGTCGGTCACAAAGGAAGAAATCAAAAAGTTAGAAGAAACTGATGGACAGTCACCCGTCGGTGACGCTGAGCAAGAAAGTGACTCTGAGTCTACAGAGTCAGATAGTTCATTACCAACACCAGCTAATAAGCCTAGAACTACAGCTGCTTGAAGGACTAGAAGTCAAATAGATAAGGACACAAGTCCTTCACCATTGAAGAAAGGTCAATTAAGGACCTACAAGAGGAAACCTCCAACACAGAACAAAGGGCCAAAAAAGAGAGGAAAGTTTATTAGAACCAGGGAAAAAATTGAGGACATAGAATAGGATGAAGGTGTTTAAGAAGAAAAGAACAAGATACCTGAAACACTTGATGAGGTATGTGCCTCAATTGTCAATATAGGTTTGGTAAATACAAGGAAGGTAAAGAAATGGTTAAAATTGGATCCCTTGGATCAAAATAAGATTGAGGAGGCAATCATCAAGATGATATGCATATACAAATACCTCCCAATCCAAATAACACAAAGTATGCCAAAGAAGTTCAAGATAGGATATTGGCAAGATGGACTTTTGCCTTGCACTCTAAGAAAGAAATTAGGGAAAGAGCCCTAGTATCAGTCATGCCTCCCAAATCCAAAATGGAGGAGATCAAAGAAATGATGAAGGCTCATTCCAAAATGTTCTCACTGAAGATGACAGCCTACCAAGTTCTTAAAGGACATATACTAGAGTTAGACCAAAAGAGTGAATATGAATGGAGGAAAATACTTAATATTCCTGAAAAGGATAGAAGTCTTGAGCCACAGAGAGCTCTAACCAAGAATCAAGAAACCAAGGATGATCAGGCTATTGAGAGCACAAAACCAATTATCATCGTAGATGTTTAATTGGAAAAAGAAGAAATGGACACTAAAGGAAACAAGGATATGGATGTTGCAGATGAGACATGGTCAAACACCACTATGGACAACATTGTTGACAACACAATCATTGATATAATAGATGATCTAGCAGAAGAAATATAGAAAGATGAAGATGTCACTATTATTAAGGACAAGACTGACAAACAAGACACTACAATTGACATTTCACACGTAAACATACCAGGAAATATGCCAATATTGATGCAAGCCATCAATGTAGTTCAATAAAAAGACAAATAACCTGACAAAGATTCAAGAATTCCTAAGGATGCAGGGGATGAAGGAAAGAAAGACAACACCGATGACTAGAATGTCGTTAGAGACACTCAAATTGTAACCAAAACTGAAAAGGTTACAAAAGGATATTCAAAGCAAACAAAAGGAGACACTACTAAGAAGGATGCACAGACAAAGGAAGATGAAGTACATAATGATATCAATGAAGGAGCTAAACTAAAAGATGGCATTCCTAAGGTAACCAAAAAAATTTCTACAGCAATGTCAAGGTTGATGTGGAGATGTCCACTCAAAACCAACAAGCTGACACTGAGGCACAACAACAAATAGAGGCAACACCCCAAATCACTTCATCTAGCACAATAGACAAAGCCAAGAAGATGGATATGGTCATACACTCAAGTGAAACTCAAAAAAGGAAGAAGAAATCCAAAAATAATAAGTTGGAAGTCACTCTAGATGAGATAATTGAGATACCCAAATGTGACCCAGCTACACTAGACTATGAAGCACTTAAAGAGTACGGTGAACTATGCCAAAGGAAGGAACTACAGGAGAAGCTGAGAAAGGAGCATAGAGACTCCATGGTACTAGAGACAACTAGGGACATCTTGCATCAGATTGTACCTGATGTTGATGTTGATCACAATAAACCTATCCTTGATCAACTAGCCACCCTCACTGAGGCCATCACAACATAGAACATTGATGTAGAAAAGGCAATTGAGGAGAGAGAAGAGCAGAAATATCAGCACAAACTTGTTGAAAAGATCAGCTAAGAAGTGGCAGAAAACAAGGTAAAGCTTTTAGAATTATTAATTGAATTAGATAAAATAATTGCTGAATCTATTTCCTTGATACAAAAATTGAGCACAATTGATAAATTCACTAAGGATCATAGTGATAAAATAGAAAAGTTAGATTCTAAACTAGATACCAATGTTAAAGGCTTAACCACTGAGGACAATGCAATAAAGTTGCATTATGAGAAAAATTTTGAGATAAAAAGGTTAAGACAAGAACTATGGGAAGAAGAAACACAAATTAGTGAAGAGGTTACCGCACTCCAGGCTCAACTTCTACCAAGTTTTACACTGCTTCAACAACATATCAATTCAGCAAGGTAACTGATAGCCACCCCCGAGATGTCTGTAGCAGACAAAATCTATGATATGTATGCGAGGATAACACTCAAGATCATGTCTCTAGACAACCTGAAGGACAAATGGGAGAAGATGATGGAGGAAATGCAGTCCTCACACTCTCATATTTTTGATAAGTTATAGGTATAAATCTTTGCCCTTAATATCAAAAAATGGGGAAAATAATGATATGTACAGATGGGAAACTATACAGTACAAAAAAAAGAACAAAAAAGGGAGTATAATGATATGATATGATATGATATGTATAGCACAAGATGAAAAAGAACAAAGTATCATGTAGATACACTTATACTATATTGGCATATGCATAGGGGGAGTCATGAAATGACTAAGGAATATATATGGTGTACATTCTAAACATTTGGTTAGTATTTTGCGCATATCAATTTTTGATACTAATGTTAAAGGGGGAGATTGATGACATTATTTTTCCATTAGTATCCAAATAATATCTTTGGTAAACATACACCAAAAGACAAGACAAGAGAAAACCAAAAATACAGAATATCAGAGATCACGAAAAATTGCTAAGTACAAAGAAAATTGATGACACAGTTTTGTGTGTAAACTAGAAATGCAAAGTGAAAACAATAAAGAGGAACCCAATAGTGGAACCCAACAGCAGCTCTGGTGGCAGATTTTTTCTTCAGAGAGGTTTTCAGGTTGCATGGGCTATCGAGATTTATTGTTTGTGACAAGGATAGCAAGTTCATGAGTGCCTTTTGGCAGGAGTTGTTTAGGTTGTGCGGTACAAATCTTACACCTAGTACGAGCTATCATCCTCAAATAGATGGGCAAACAGAGATGGTAAATAAATGGGTGGAAGGTTATTTGTGGAACTATGTGACTACATAATAGAGAGCTTGGGTCAAGTGGTTACACATGGGGGAGTATTGTTACAATACCACATATCACATGACCATCAAGCTGACTCCATTTCTGGCATTGTATGGGAATGAAGCACCAAGCTTCATGGATTTGGTTTTGGGGGATAGCAGAGTGCCCAAAGCCAAAGACCTATTGTAGGATAGTCAAGATATTCTGAGAGCACTCAAGGAGAATATACAACAGGCTCAAAATCAACAAAATTTGTATGTTGACTAGCATAGGATAGAGCGCAGTTTCAAGGTCGGGGATATGGTGTATTTGAGGCTACATCCATATAGGCATTCATCGCTCAAGAGGAGTGGAGCAGAGAAGTTGAAGCCTAGATTTTATGGTCCCTACAGGGTGATTTGGAGAGTGGGAAAAGTCGCCTATGACCTTGAGCTTCTAGAGGGCAGTCAGGTGCACAATGTATTTCATGTGTCTAGGATTAAGAAAGCCATTAGTCAGAGTGTAGTGCCTTCTACAGATTTACCCCCTTTGGATGAGGAGGGGAAGCTCATGTTAGTACCTAAGGCTATTCTGGACACCAAAGAGAGGAAACTCAGAAACAGGATAGTGAAGGAGTATTTGGTCAGATGGAGAGACCTACTGGAAGAGGATGCTAGATGGTAGAGTGAGCAGGTTATTCAATAGGCTATACTAAGATTGCTTGAGGACAAGCAATGTCAAGGCGGGCAGACTGTAATGTCCCCACTTTAGTAGTTGACCAAGTGCATGTGTGTTAGCCTATTTCTACATGGTCCCGAGGGCTAACGAAGGGTTTAAAGGGATCCTAGAGTGTTTTGGCTTAGTCATTTCCAGTTTGGGCCAAAATGCAGTTGATTTACTCAGTTTCAGGCATACTTACTATTTTTAGTAAGTCAACAAGACATAGCGGAGGCTATTTTTGGTGATTGGATGTGATAATCCTCAGCGAGAGCTTTCTAAAAAGTTATTACTCATGCTATTTGGAGTCTGTTTGCTAATATATTTTAATGCCTGAAGTGTTATTAAAGTAACATTTAATTTAATTATAAAATATTAAAGTGTTACTTTAATATTTATTAATTGGGGATGGGTACCTAAGGGAGACATAAGTGAATATTTTAACATGCTTTATATTGCACATATTTTATCCCACATTGCTCATGTGAGTTGAGTCAACCTTTGGAAAAAGAATAAAAGGGAACGTTTGTGGCTTCATTCACCAGGTTGAGTTTGAGAAGAAAATTGATGTGTGAGTTGCAGATTTGTTCTTGGCATTAGAGGACATCTATCCTCTCTTGTGACATTCTAGATGTCATTCCCTTGGGGTTTGGCCTTTGGAATCCATTTTTATTAGATTCATTATCAGGCAGATTGGAGGCATTTCCAACTACAGGCGGGGTTGGTGTTTTGTTCATATCTTCTTCACTATTTGTTTGATGCCTATACCACTTTGAGGGAATGGTTTTATGAAGGTATTAGATCGTTTGAAAGACAAAATACTATAGCAGCACTGTCACATGACACTATTCACGTGAGTACTATTCACACAGCACTATTCACATGGGTTACTATTCACATGGCACTATTCATATCACTGTAGCAGCAGGTCTATATAACATTTGCTAGAGCATTTTGTCAATAATATTGGAGCAATTAGTGAGTTGATAATCTGCCATTCACTTGATTTTATTAAATTCTAAAAATAACATCTTATCAACATTAATACATTTTTTCATTCTACATATCATTGTACTTTCTTTTGTTCATGTTGAGTGATTTTCAATTCCATGCGAACAAACAATATAAACGTCTCATTTCCAAAGTCATAAGGGTTAAATTAGTAATTGGAGGAATAAGGAGTTGGATGCAAACTGATTGACAAAATTCCTATCAGCAGTTGTTTAGTTTTTGGGCATTCAGGGGTGCTCATTACAGTGGTATCAGAGTGGTTTCCTGCAATCCTGTTGGGGTGGAAATCATTGAGCTCACACATTTGATTTGAGTGACTGACACTCTTGCAGTTGTCTTAGTTATGGAAATATCTAGGAGAGTAACTAAACAGAGAAATCAGTGGAACAAATTAATGAATAATTTGGAGAAGATTAAATAGAATAAAAAAAGGATAGATGAATTGCTTTCACACTCGGAAACCATAGACAAAGTAGCATAGTATATGACTTCCTTTTTTAAAGGGTCTACCTTACAAAGCGAAAAGAAAGAGAACCATGAGGTCTCTACTAGTGAGACATCTAGAAATCTTTACAATGAATTTTCAGTAGCGAGTGACCAGCATGGAGCTAATCCCATGGAGATTAAAAATTTGATTTACATTAGGGAAGATGTCGGGCACACGACACTTCATGATGACTTCCAGATTGAGGAGAATGTTGGTACTTTCAACACTCTAGAAGTTGCTATCAGTCATGATAACAATTCTGATTTTTATGACAGCAGTCCTTTGTTTGAGCCTATTTATGGCTTTGATGATAGAGCAAGTGCAAAAGATGTTGTTGGTGCCACCTTTAGTTTTGAATCGCATGATGAGAGTGTTAATTTTTTAGATTGCATGGAAGATGAAAGTTCTAGTAATTCTGATTTCTATAACAGCAACGAGATGTGTTTGCACCAGCATGAGATGGTAGAGGGTTTATGGGTGGATGATGTTGGTACTCGTGATTTGGGTACTACTGATGATATTTATGAGGATGACTCATGTTGCAGTAAGTCTCATTTGTCATATCAGACCTTACAAAATGAATCAGAGAATTCATTGGTTGGTGATAGGTCCCAGGATCATGACTTGTAGGGATTTGCAGTTACATAGGGAGTGGGCATGTGTGACGAGATTGATATAGCAGCAGTTTCCACTTTATCAGATGAGTCACTTGTTGAGGTGCCTAGTAGCAGTGCCTCGATTGTCGATGTGTGCATTGATGATAACACACATGATGATTTGGATCATGAGGTGAGTATTGTGGATACAAATTCCTATCACAGTGCAGATTGTGGGTCAGAGAGCTTACATGGAGGTTAGAGTATTCAGAGACATCATGTGACCGGGCAGTTGAAGGTGACTGATAGTTAGATTGCTACAGCCTTAGAGCATTATGATGTTTCCCATTAGATGTTAGCTGTATTTGGTTGGGGTGCTCCTATGTCAGATGAACAGAGTGATAGTTGTCTTTCCTTGATATAAATCCATTCATTATGAGAGGCTTTCAGAATAATGAAACATAATTACTTGCAGTTATTAGTTGACAGAGACTACCTTCTTGAGTGGGGTTGCACTTGTTATGATGCACTAAAGGGGAAGAAAGAGGAGGTTGATGAGCTCACTCTTGAGCTTGAGGAAAATATAGAGGTATGGGAGAGCACCAAGCTGGCTCTTTAGGAGTCACAGTCATGGTTGGATAAGGTTACCGTGGAGTTGAGCCAAGTGCAGTCTTCACTAGCTACAAATTTAGTTAAGTTTTCTACAGTGGATGTTGGTGATGAGTTAACACCCATGGGTCATAGTGAGGATGTGGCTACATCCCTCATGTATTTAGGTGTTGTGGGCACAGTTGGGATGAGTACCTTTGTAGAGAGTTTTCGAGAGCCTATGGTTGTGTCAGGTTCTCCAGTAGTCAGCACATTGATAGATGATGCAAGGTAGGTTATTGAGAGTTCTTGTGATGTAGAGGTGGATTCGTCAGTGAGTTGTATGACTATTCATGACAGTACTACATCTTCCTCATGAGATATATGAAGAGTATCATCCGGTTGGGAGATTGACTCTCATGTTCAGTTGTTTCCTTCCTCTAGAAACAATCCTTTTATTTCATCCCATGCAGTTGATTCTATTCGACAGATTATTGAGCCACAGAGATGGAGGGATTAGTTGAGGATTTCTAGAGAGAAGGTTGATTCAACCTTATCTCACTTTGACTGAACACATAAGTATGTTGAGTACCTTCTTTGGAGAGAAGGGTTTGAGGAGAGATAGTATGGGGTCAAGGATGGTACTCATATTCGCAATTTGAAGTTCAGCTAGAGTGCTTTGGAGCCATTTAAATATGAATACCTTCACTTATTTCATGATAGAGAGTATGCTATTGGGTATGTAGAGAGATATGGCAGGGCATCTACCCAAGTAGCAATTCAGAGCCATAGTTTGGAGCCATCTTTTGATTCTAGAGTTATCAGTGATGAGCCTTTGACAGAGATTGGAGCCTTTTACCATAACTATATAGTGAGGAGTGCTCAACATTTTTCCTTTAATCCACAGGTAGAGGACTTGATTATGCATCAATTTGGATTGGCTCCAGAATCATACCATCCTTTATGGGATGGGTATATGCCAGCTTTAGTTGATGGAGTTAATACCTGCAAGTTGCTAAGAGACTACTTGTAGAGTCAGTACATCCATGACAGTTTAGTGGAGGATGGATATCATGGTTGTGGTATAGACACCCTTGGTAGTTATTATCTTTGTAGTACAGTTGAATTTCATACCCATGGGGAACTAGTAGAGTATCAAGGGAGATTCAGTGTAGCAGGTGATTCCAAACATCCTTACTTCGTTACAGTGGATCGATGTGTGTTTCTGTTATACTGGGATCTAGGTGGTGGCAAGGTTCATATTGCAAGTTGGATGGGTCCCATAGGTTTGCTTCACCACTTCTGGTATGATGATGTTGGGATCAGTGTTGAGCCGCAGAAGTTTTGGAGTATTCTTCTTGGCAGACTTCTATTTTGGATTTGGGATCCAGGTATATTTGGTTTGAGTGTGCTGTTGGATCCTACGTGTGCATCGGGAATTCAGTCTGGGTTCACTGGAGAGTATTGCAGTGTGTACATGATATCTACAAGTTGGAAAATTGTGAGAGCTCTTTTAAAAATTATTTATAAGGACTTCATCACTGGTTTACCACAAGTGCAGGGAAGAGATTGCATTTATGTGGTGGTAGACAGATTGGTAAAGTTTTCTCACTTCTTTGCTATTCCTTTTACTTATATAGCAGCTCCAGTGGAAGATTTGTTCTTTAGAGAGGTTTTCAGGTTGCATGGGCTACCAAGATTTATTGTTTGTGATAGGGATAGCAAGTTCATGAGTGCCTTCTGGTAGGAGTTGTTCAGGTTGTGCTGTACAAATCTTACACCTAGTACGACCTACCATCCTTAAATAGATGGACAGAAAGAGATGATAAATAAATGGGTGGAAGGTTATTTACAAAACTATGTGACTACGCAACAAAGAGCTTGGGTCAAGTGGTTACACATGGGGGAGTATTATTACAATACCACATATCACATGACCATCAGGCTGACTCCATTTCTGGAATTGTATGGGTATGAAGCACCAAGCTTCATGGATTTGGTTTTGGGGGACAACAGAGTGCCCAAAGCCAAAGACCTATTGCAGGATAGTCAGGATATTCTGAGAGCACTCAAGGAGAATATACAACAGGCTCAAAATTAGCAAAATTTGTATGCTGACCAGCATAGGATAGAGTGTAGTTTTGAGGTCGGGGATATGGTGTATTTGAGGCTACAACCATATAGGTAGTCATCACTCAAGAAGAGAAGAGAAGAGAAGCTAAAGCCTAGATTTTATGGTCCCTACAAGGTGATTCAGAGAGTGGGCGAAGTCGCCTATGATCTTAAGCTTCCAGAGGGCAGCCGGGTACATAATGTATTTCATGTGTCTAGGTTTAATAAAGCCATTGGTCAGAGTGTAGTGCCTTCTACATATTTATCCCCTTTGGATGAGGAGGGGAAGCTCATGTTAGTACCTAAGGCTATTCTGGACACCAGAGAGAGGAAACTCAGAAACAGGATAGTGAAGGAGTATTTGGTCAGATGGAGAGACCTGCCAGAAGAGGATGCTACATGGGAGAGTGAGCAGGTTATTCAATAGGCTGGACTGAGATTGCTTGAGGACAAGCAATTTCAAGGGGGGCAGACTGTAATCTCCTCACTTTAGTAGTTGACCAAGTGTGTGTGTGTTAGCCTATTTCTACATGGTCTCGAGGGCTAATGAAGGGTTTAAAGGGATCCTAGAGTGTTTTGGCCTAGTCATTTCTAGTTTGGGCCAAAATGGAGTTAATTTACTCAGTTTCAGGCATACTTACTATTTTTAGTAAGTCAATAGGACATAGCAGAGGCCATTTTTGGTGATTGGATGTGATACTCCTCGGTGAGAGATTTCTGATGAGCTATTACTCATGCTATTCAGAGTCTATTTGCTAATATATTTTAATGCCTGAAGTGTTATTAAAGTAACATTTAATTTAATTATAAAATATTAAAGTGTTACTTTAATATTTATTAATTGGGGATGGGTACCTAAGGGAGACATAAGTGAATATTTTAACATGCTTTATATTGCACATCTTTTATCCCACATTGGTCATGTGAGTTGAGTCGACCTTTGGAAAAAGAATAAAAGGGAGCGTTTGTGGCTTCATTCAACAGGTTGAGTTTGAGAAGAAAATTGATGTGTGAGTTGCAAATCTGTTCTTGGCATTAGAGGATGTCTATCCTCTCTTGTGACATTCTAGACATCATTCCCTTGGGGTTTGGCCTTTGGAATCCATTGTTATCAGATTCATTATCAGGCAGATTGGAGGCATTTCCAGCTACAGGCGGGGTTGGTGTTTTG
>MU228022.1:5265940-5296231 GCA_018584345.1 Thuja plicata
TCAGATTCATTATCAGGCAGATTGGAGGCATTTCCAGCTACAGGCGGGGTTGGTGTTTTGTTCATATCTTCTTCACTATTTGTTTGATGCCTATACCACTTTGAGGGAATGGTTTTATGAAGGTATTAGATCATTTGAAAGACAAAATAATGTAGCAGCACTGTCACGGTACACTATTCATGCGGGTACTATTCACATGACACTATTCATGCTGCACTATTCACACAAGTTACTATTCATGTGGCACTATTCATATCACTGTAGCAACAGGTCTATATAACATTTGCTGGAGCATTTTGTCAATAATATTGGAGCAATTAGTGAGTTGATAATCTACCATTCACTTGATTTTATTAAATTCTAAAAATAACATCTTATCAATAGTAATACAATTTTTCATTCTGCATATCATTGTACTTTCTTTTGTTCATGTTGAGTGATTTTCAATTCCATGCGAACAAACAATATAAATGTCTCATTTCTGAAGTCATAAGGGTTAAATTAGTAAATGGAGGAATAAGGAGTTGGATGCAAACTGTTTGACAAAATTCCTATTAGCAGTTGTTTAGTTTTTGGGCATTCAGGGGTGCTCATTACATCCACAAATACTCCTAACATTGTAGATCATCAGAAGTGATCAAATTCTAAGCCTTAACTAACCCTTTCCAATCTGCAGATAGTGAAGAATTTGTGGGTGTCATCCCCACCATAGTTTTTACATCCTAACAGGAGTTTTCTGGGTTATCATATCTTGTGTTATGTGTCAATTACTTTCATGAATGTTTTTATGAATGTTCACATGTTTGTTAAGTTTATGAATTGATAAATCTTAAACCAAGATAGCATAGAACAGATGGTTGGATAAAAAATTGATTACTTAAAGGATAAAGGTTAAAAGATACAAATTTTTTAGAGGTATTGATTCACCCCTCCTCTCTCAGTACACACTTCCCATTAATTCCAACAGGTTTTTATTTTAGTGATTAAAAATAATCAATCATAAGAGAAATGATACGTATTGAATGTTTTAATTTTTCTTTTCCCTCTTTATATTGATGTTATTATAGCTTTTCACAACATCATTTCCTAGAATGCCATGCAACTCCTAGAATGTGATGAAACACTAGACTGCAAATGCAACTTCCATCCTTGTCTTTATTGTGTGCTTATATTCGTCAGTGAGCTTTAGTAAACCCCCATTTTGATACAACCAATACTGATACTCAAGAAATCATGTTAGTATGAATATCACTATTCTTGGATACAAGTGCGTACAATCATCACTAGTTCTTAGGCGACCATGATAATATGAATACTAATTGTGTTATATGTTTGACTTAGTACAACCACCATGAATAATTGCTTTATTCTGATGATATGAATACTAATTATTTAAGTTTTGATATTGCATTTTGACACAATCACCAAGATATGAAATATCACGATGTCCTAATTATCAATTGTGTCAACAAGAAAACATCAAACCAAAAAAATATTATATTCCTTCCTTAATATTCTAGTACAATGAATCATGGAAAATCTCCAAAGATATGATAATAATCAATTGATAAGAGAAAAATCCTGTCTAAAATAGGTGTTTTCTTTGGTCTCAGAATCAAAGCCTTTCATGTAGCTTTAGTTTTGTCATCATAGACCTTGTCAAAAACTAATGTAGATCACAAGAAGAAATCAAAGAAAATATCATGCCCCCATCCTTGTGTTTCTAGCATTAGAGCATAATTGAAGGACTCACAAGATATAAAAAGAGAAAACCCAATAATGAACAAGCAATCATTCAAAGAAAAATATCCTAACTCCTTCCTTGTTTCTCTAGTAATGGTACATCATAGTGTCACTCAGGAATCAGAATTCATGCAAGCATACCATAGGAATGGTCCTTTTTGTACTTTTGTTTCTAATTGATAGATTCAATATGATCACTTGATGACAAGATGAGTGTTCAAGAAACACTATTTTCTTTGTTGATGTAAAATGGGACCTGATCGGTGGTATTGAAAAATGTCTTTTCTTGGGTGGCAGTATTGAAGAAATATCGTTGTTTGATTGATTGGTGAGAAATACCTTTGGTTGTGATGATTGGTTTCCTTGGTGCAGATTTAATTTTTTGTTTGCAAGAAAGATAAGATTGGTTTCAAAGCCATGGTGATTTGGGAAACGATGGAGAAAACAACTAGGAATGTGATCTTGCTTATGTTGGCCCAAAGATCTTGAAGCCCTTGTTGAAGAGATATTCGATCATTTATAGACAGAGTAGTGAGATGGAAAATGGTACTTGTTTACAAGGTTTTCACCACTCGTAGGATTGTTTTTTTTCTACCAAGGAGCATGTTTACCAGGTTTCCACCAAGGCACGATTTTTTTGTTTTTCAATTTTTTTTATTCTTTTCTCTTTTTCCTTTTTTTTTGTATTTTTGAGATATTTGATTTTTTTTAATGTTATCCAAGCACTTGGTTGCTAGGTTTTCACCAAGACAATCATTTTTCAGCTTCTTTTTCTTCTTTTTAGGATTTTTTAAGGACTTTTTCCACTAATTTTGAGATTTTCCAAATATTTTCCACTGTACATAGCTACTGACAACAGTCTAAGAAGATAATCACTTGAGATGATTGGTATTGATTGGATTAGGAAGTGTGTCTCCTTCTTTGATAGCTAACTGATAAGCCCTATATCCAAATACTGATGTGATTATGAAAGGCCCCAACTAATTAGGCTCAAACTTTCCCTTCTTTTCTCTATGTTGTTGATTTTTAGGATTTTACCGTAGCACTAGATCTCCCACTTGAAACTCATGAGGTTTGACCTTCTGATTGTAGCCTTTTTCCATTCTCTTCTAATATCCTTCTAGATGTTCAAAAGAATCTTGACATCTTTTAGCCAGCAATTCTCGGTGTTGTAACTATGAGACCCTATAGTCATCATCTATGATCAACCCACTTAAATATACTCTTAAGGATGGGATTTATATCTCAATTGGAAGAGCTACTTCAAGTTCATAAACCAAAGAATAAGGTGTAGCTCCAGTTTGTGTTCTAATACTTGTTCGATAGGCCCACAAAGTTGGGTTGATTTGAACATGCCAATCTCTACCAGAATCATTGATCATTCTTATTAGAATCTTGAGGATGTTCTTATTTCTTTCCTCTGCCTATCCATTTCCCTGAGGATAATAGATGCAGGAGAAATATTGAGTGATTTGAAATGTGTTACAAAGTTCTGTCACATCCTTGTTTTTGAATTTTTTCCAATTGTCTGTCACAATTGATGAGGCAATACTGTACCAGAAAAATATAGTTGAGGATAAATAGTGAGATTTTTTTTCTTGTTTTCGTGATTAAGGGTATAGCTTCAACCCATTTGGTAAAGTATTCAGTTGTTGTAATGATCAACTTGTGACCATTAGAGGATGATGAATAAATCTAACCAATGAGATCAAAGGCCTACTGCTGAAAAGGCTAGTGTGTGATAAAAGGTAACAACTCTCATTCTAGTGCATGTATAATATTTCCATAGATCTGACACTTCCTACAAGATTTTGAAAACTTAATGGAATCTTTCTCCATTGTAGGCCAATATTATCCAATATGCAAGAGTTTCTTAGGCAAAGTAAGACCATTTGAATGCGATCCACAAATACCTTCATGGAATTATTGTAAAGTTTTGTTTGATTCTTCAAGATCTAAACATCTTAGTAAAGTACCATCAAAACCTCCCTAATACAAATTGTCCATGATGATCACATGTTTGTAATCTCAGTGAATAAGATTGCATTTTTGGTTTTTGGATATACCGTTAGGTAAAACATTGGTTTCAAGCTAGGTATGAATAGGTCCATATTGAGGGGAATCACAACCCACAAGTTGGCATACTAGCTTGGAATCAGGATAGTTATAGGAAGGATAGTGTAACTTGTCCACTAATAATTCATAGTGCACTTGATTATCTGATAATTGTACAAGAGACATAAGATTAGTCATTGCATCGGTTGCTTGATTGTTCAATCTGGGAATCTATTCAAATGTTAAGCCAATAAAACACCACTTCAATTCAACCACCATGTCTTTGTATGGTATGAGCTTATAATCTTTAGTCTGATATTCATTATTGATTTTATTTATGATAAGCTGAGAATCACCATAGACATGTAGTGTCATAATTTTCCATTCTAATGCCATCTTTAGTCCATTTACCAAAGCTTCATATTCCGCAATATTTTTAGTACATGGGAATAAAATATTGTAGGCCTTAGGTATTGTGTATCCTTGAGGTGTTATGAATACTATACCCACTCCATATCCATGTTGTGTGAATGATCCATTAAAATACATCTTCTGGGTGTGCTCAGTGATTATTAAGATTGATTCATCTAGAAAGTCAATTGTTAAAGGAGTATCTCCTAATAATGGTACATCTACCAATTGGTCTGCAATGAATTGTCCTTTTATGGATTTCTATTCAACCTATTCAATATAAAATTCTCTTAGTATCATTACCCACTTAGTCAATCTACCTGTTAAGGTTTCTTTATTTAAGAGATATTTCAGCAGATCAATCTTGGCCACAAACTTTATTGAATGTGTAATCATATAATGCTGGAATTTATGAGATGCAAATGCCACTTCTAGACAAGATTATTCAACTGGTGTATAGTTAAGTTCGTATTGTACCATTGTTTTCTGATATTATAAATTGCTCATTCTTTCCCATTTTCATCTTGTTATGCCAATAGTGTCCCCATTGAGGTATTTGTTGTTGAAACATATAATATCAATTATTTTCCCGCTATTGGAGCCATTAGGATGGGTGGATTTGCTAGATATTTCTTTAATTGATTGAATTATGCATCGCATGCTTCGTCCCATTTATGTGTGATACCTTTATGCATAAGCTTGGTGAATGGTTGTGTAGTTTCATCCAATTGAGAAATGAATCTACAGATTGATTGTAGCTTGTCTTGTAACGAGCACACCTGACTGATATTTTTAGGTGGTAGCATTTCAATGATGAATTTGAACTTTTCTAGATCAACCTCAATTCCTTTGGCTAAAACAATACACCCTACCAGCTTTCTCGAGGTAACGCCAAATGCATACTTTTTAGGGTTTAACTAAATTTTGAATTGCTCCATCATGTCTAAGATTTTGGCTAAATCTTATCGATGATATTTGTGATGATGAGATTTCCCTAAAGTTTTTTTCCACATAATCTTCCATGTTCTTATGCATCATATCATGGAAAATTATTGTCATTACTCATTGATATGTCGCTATTACATTTTTGAGTCCAACGGACATGAAGTTCCAGCAAAATGTACCCCATGGACAAGTAAAAGTTATTTTTTCTTGACCTTCTAGAGAAATTTTTATCTAGTTATATCCAAAAAATCCATCCATTAGTGACAACATATCATATCCCACTATGAGATCTACAATGATATCTATGCTTGGTAAAGGAAAATCATCCTTTGGGCATGCTTTACTAACATCTCAAAAATCAGTGCACACCCTGCTAGACTTGTCGTGTTTATATATAGGGACAATGTTAGATATCCATTCTTCATAGGAAATAGCTCTTATAAATCCCGCTTTTAATAGTTTTTCTAGTTCAACCTTCACCAATAGAACATTATGTGGGTGTGTCTTCCTTTGTTTTTTCTTAAAAGGCTTCACTCTAGGATCCATAGATAAATGATGCATGATTAAATCAGGATCTAGCCCTGGCATGTCAGAATAAGACTGTGCAAATTTAATCTTCTTTTCCTTAAAAAACTGTGTGAACTCTTGTTTCTCCTCATGAGATAAAGATTGAGAATTATGCACAATTTTTTATTTCTCCATGGTTCCAAGATTAATTGGTTGAGTGGGTTCAATGAGAACTGCAGACCGTTCTTGAGAGTGATCCGGAAGAATATCAAGTTTCCCATTCTCTAGCACCTCAGCAATGTTTCCACTATCAGATATGTCCTTTATTTTTCCTTTTTATGATCTGAGACTGCCATAGAATGTTTTTCACCCTTAGATATTTGATTGATTTTATTTTTGCCTTTGCCACTAGAAAACTTGATATCCTCCATAGCGGTATAATTCCTAGCGGAAGATGTTATGGTTTATATCACATTGAGATAATAAGCTATAATATGGTCATTAGGGAACACAGGTATATCCATGGGTTCAGATAAGGTCTAGTCAATTAGGATGGGATAAATGAGTTGAAGAGCATTATTTGGGTTGGTTTCACTAGTTTCAAGATTTAGGATTGAATTGTGATCATCGCCTTTGAATGTATCAATGAGGTCTATAACAGTACCTTCCTGAAGATTGTTTATATCAAGAAGCTCCTCACTATTCTCACTTGAGTCATCATCAATATTATATGAACCAAATTTGAATGATCGTTTACCTGAGATTCATCCCTCTTCACGTCTTATTCTATGGTTAAGGTGTGATATTTCTAGGATTCGTTGAAAGTCTTTGGGTTCTATCAAGAGTCATGTGTCTGTTGGAAATACAATAATGGGAAAGAAAGATACTAAGAGGGGGGGGTTGAATCAGATCTTCAAATTTAAACACTTAAAACAAACTGATCCACATTCATACATATATGAATCTAATGTAACATCAAATAGCATCCACACAATGAAATAAATAACTCATAAGACAAGAACTTGGTAACCCAGAAACCCAAATAGGTAAAACTGGGGTGGGGATGATGCCCACAAAATTCTTCACTACTGCAGCAATAAAGTGTGCCTATTAGGGCTACAAAAGTTGATTACAAAATTCAATCTACGTGGTTAAAGGTCTACCTGGTTAAGAGCTAAAGATCATTATAATCTACCCTATGAAAGGATTTCAACTTACAATAAAGTAAGAACTCTGTTAGGAGATTTAGAAAGGTCTGCTAGAACCACTCCATTTAGATATTTCACCTGATACAATGATTAGAATGTTTCAAGTAATGATCCTTCGTTATGCACTCAGATGCTGATGATGGATCTCCTCTTTCCTTCTGTGATCTCACAATTTGATATGTCTTTACTTTGTTGTTCACTATTCTGTCACTCTGCTTGATCTATGCTTCTTAAAAAAATAACCCTCTATGCATTTCACTTGAAAATGTAGTCAACACTTCTCTCCACACACAAAAAATAGGGTTAAGAAGCAATCTTATATATCTATTCAAGTCTCGTAGTGAGATCTAGATCAATGATCAAGATCTAATACTCATGCCTCCAAGGTATTACAATTAATAATTACAATAGGTCATGCATAGGATAAAACATTTAAATGCATAATTAACTTTGTAGGAAAATATTAAATGCGTACATAAGTCGGCCCAAAAATCTTATACAAGTCAGCCTGAACACTTATCCTCACAGTTTGAATCAATCCAGAAAAGTATACAAAAATTTTCCTGCTTGGCAATTAACATCTTTGTTGCTCAGCACTAAGTATCCTACTCAGCTCGGCATGATGTAACTCAGCAACCTAAATACTGCTCGGCAATGTTGCTCAGCCTTGGATAGTTTTAGCTTGGCGATAGTGATAGCTAGCTAAAACTGCCTAAGTAAATGACTAAGTGTTGGTCACTAATCATCAATAGAACTTAGAGATTAACAATCTCCCCCTTTGATATTAGTGGAAAAAACACACTTATCATTTCTTTATTTCATTCCATCAAAATTTTGCCTAAGTATACGAAGTACTCCCCCTAGGAATATACTCAGAATTATACATACAAAAAGTTACATAGAATACATACCTTCAAAATATATACAAATGTACCTGTTCTATACTGATTTATCATACTGTATCCTTACTAACTTCCCCTTGTTTTTGTCATTGATTGCAAGTGGGGTTAAATTATACTTGTTCAAAAAATGTTTATGAAGTTGTAGGGTGGATGCAAATGTAGTGTCCCAACTGTCCTTGGCAATCTTCATAACTTCCAATTTTATCTCTAGCTCGGCAGCTAGACTCACTAAACTTTCTGCAGTTGAGAGATTTGAATTTCTCTGTGACAATTCTTTTGCAGCTGAAAGTTCCTTCTGTATTGCCTCTGAGTGAGGCAATAGGTTTGTCTAAATGGTGATCAATTTGGCCCTAATCCGACCATCTTCAGCCATAAGCTCGACAATTATTCATTGGGCATTGATCAACTTAGTAGAATGTAAGGAGCTAGAGGTAGAATCCTTACCCAAAGCATTGCCAGTTGGTTTCAAATCTAACTGTAGCTTCTCAACAAGTTGTAGATTATCCTTTGTGAATAATTATACATCACATAGCTTCCTATACAAAGAATAAACATTTGCTATAACTTCCTCCAAAATTTTTACAAGAGTGGAAAGTTCAACCTGTTTCGTTGCAATCTCTTCTAATATTTTCTCCAGAAATTTTCTCTCGAATCTCCTCTTGGACCATTGTATAAGTTTTTCATTTTTGTTTATATCATCATCAGTTACCTTCTATACAAAGTGAATTAACTGATCAATAATGGGAGCTTGAGGCATTTCATCTTCGAAGTCAAAAGCCTTTGCAAATATATCCTTGATATCATGTAACACCTGCTTTTGCTTCTGTTCTATTTTCTTTTCTTCCTGTCTCTTTTTCCTCTTGAGTAATTCTTGAAGAGTCCCTATTTGTTCAAAAGACAATTCATTGGGATCCCATTGTGGAATCATAATTACCTCATCTAATGTGACATCGAGAATTGGAGACTTCTTCCTCATTACTTTCCTCCTCTTCAATTTAGGTGAGATGATGTTCGGCTACATCTTATCAACGCCTTTTCCTGTGTCAGTATCAATATCCATTGCCTCTTTCAATTCTGTCAAGATTGTCTGGGGATCAGGCATACCTCCAGTTTTAGGACCAGTGGGAGTGGATGATGCAGAGTGTGGTAGATCAACCAACACTTGCACTGCCTATTATTCCTTAGGCTTGTCAACATTATCCTTCATCACTACACCACTATCTAAAACCATTTTTACAACCTCTAAAATAGGTGGATTTTGTGAAGTTACCTTTTGTGCATCTATTTTCTTTTTCTCTCTACCTATCTGATCATTGATTACTTCAAGTTTCTCATTAGTTCTCTCTCCAGATGCAGTGGTCTTTTCTTCTTCAGTCTCAATTTCCTTAATAGCCGACTTAATATTTGTATCACTCGACATATCCCGTCCCTCGGCATTTAAATTACTAGAATCATCAATTGTGAAGTCAAGTGGATAGTATGCAATCAGATCAACATTATTTTTTGATTCTAATGCATCTTTATTCTTGTCTTTTTCTGTAGCAATTTGATCTTGCATCATCTGTGGCTCAGGGGTGATCTCAACTTCTTTAGCCTTCTGCTCAGATGTTCCTTCATCAAATTTATTTTCATTTGGAACTACCAGTCCAAAGATTTCCTTCCAAATCCTAGTACTCTACTGTACTAATCCTTCAATATCATTTTTCAAAATAGTATAACCTCTGAGCTTAGGAGCAAACCTATTCTTATATTCTTCAATGAATTTTTCTCTCTATTTTGATGTCAACTTAGGCATCACCTTGGCTAATGTACCTTCCCTGATCTATCTCTCTGTAGTAAGTGTAAATTCCCATTTTCTTGATAGAAACTCATATAATTCATTCGGCACATGGTTTCCTATCTCTTTAGGAGTTAACTTAAAAGTACTCATCATATCTAAAAGTGCTTCCTGAACTTTGTGCTTGTCTTCAATACTCAGTTTCTCATACTTAATGAATTTAAAAGTAGCTAACACCTGCTGAATTTCTCAAATTGCCACATACCTCATCAATATTAGTGGGTTTCTTGAATTAAGCAGTGAGTATGTTACTGGGTTCATCAATCTCAGTCATTTCATCATCACTATTTGTCTCCAAGTGCAGTCTCCTCCTTGGTCACTTTACTGGTTTGCTCGGCACAACCTTAGGAGAAAATTTTGTTTTCTTTCCAGAACTGCTTTCTCCATCCTTCTTCTTTCCATACACTTTTGTTTTTACTGCTGGAGAAGTAACAGTAGATGCCCTAGTCCTCAGATGATTAGTTGCAGGAGGTGTAACCTTAGATTTATCTTTACTCAGCTTGGTTACTTTGACAACTGTTGATTTCTTACCCTTAGCCTTCTCAGTGATCTCCTCAGATGCACTGACTTCCTCTTTTGTAGATATATCTTCTCCTTGTCCAGTGGATAGGCCTATAGGTGCATCCTCAGGTTCCTCATCACTTCTCAAACCAACCATTTTATCTAGATTTTTCACAATGTTTTTCCCTTTTCTCTCCATGGTTCACTCCTTCAAACTTCTAGAAATTTTTGCTTTTGCTTCATCAAAATTACCAAATCTTTCTACTGTAGTATCAATTTCCTCATCTAGGAGTGCAATGATGGCTACAGATGCTTCATCAATTTTAATTTCATAGGGAAATGATTTCAACCATGCTACCCTAGGTGTCACAACTTGAATATATATGTGATCTGTATCAACTAGAAAACAAATTTCTTCATAGTGCTTCTCCACTAGTGATCTAGGAATCCTAGTCCTTAATCTCATTCTCTTTTTAAATTCCACAAAATAGTTCCCCATAATACTATTGAAATTACTTCCTAATTTCTGAATGCATTCACTTATCTGAACTCTAATGGGTCTATCCTTTTTCCAAATGATATCTCCCAATGTAGGAAATGTACTCTGAATGTAGAAAAATATGAAGAATAGTAAGGAACCAAACTTACATGATGAGCTCTTAGCTTTTCTAATTGATGCTAGGTTCTCGGCTAGTTGTGTTTGTTGTAGCTCAGTAAGATCATATGTATGATTCTTCTTAACAATGTTCCATGCCTGGTCAATGGCTCTGCAAGGAACACTATCTAGTCGACTCGACTGATAGAACTTATGTGCAATCACTCTTACTCCAAAATAAAGTTCTAAGTCTTTAATTGTAGAGATAGTCATACCTCTATTGTTCCATACAGCTCCAGTGTTCACTATAATTTCCTCTTTACTGTTATCTCTCATTGTCCATTTCCCATTAACAAAAGGATATCCAGTCACTTGATGAATCATGTTTTTAGTTATCTTGACTGATCCATTGTCCAACCACATACACATATCATGAACTCGGCTAAGAATGACCTTAATCCATTTGTCTTTGAAACCTTGTGGGAAATCTAGGGCATGAGTTAACCCTTTGTCGGCTAAATGCTTGAATTCTTCCTTCAGAACTCCATCAACACACAATTTGTTGTAGGATTTTCTCAATTCACTATCACCTACTTCACCAATTTTAACCATGTAGCAAGCTCTGACATAGTGGATCATAAGTACCTTTGGTGGAATGGATGAGAGAGCTCTGGTTAGATCACTCTGAATTGCACTTTTAGGAACGACTCAAAAATTGAGAGGTGCACATACATCATTCTATACTAACTGAACTTGCTCTAGTTCTTCCTCCATACTTTTGACTGGTGTGGAAGAGCTTGCAACTATGATCTCTAAAATTAGGGTTCCAAAAATAAAGAACAGAGTACCTCGGCAAGTAGTACTTTGCACTGTTCACCTTAGGATTGACGATGATACACTGACAAAATCTTCGATGCTAACTTTGTTAAGATCAATTTTGCAACTTCTTCAATCACTCTGTGAATACTAAAAATTGCAAGGTAAAATGAAGAATAAACTGTTCATCCTTTATAGACTCGAAAGGTCAAGGTAGGTAAGCAATAAATGTTCTACCCATTGAGTTAGTGCAAGCCAGTTGTCATTGGCTTTCTAACACAACTTGCATGCCACGCGGCTCACCATAATCTACCATCATAGAACTTACTCGGCCAACAAACTTGACACACACTAAAGAACTCGGCCTTAGTGTCCACGGTTGGTTCTTGGCACCTATAGTGCAATTATCTCTTCTCAGCATTTTTGTCTTCAAAATGTGTCCTGGTGCATCTTAACATATGCAAATATGGACTTTGGCACATTTCATATTAGGAACTGATGTAAGATAAGAATTTTAAATGCAGTTCCTTACATACCTCTTTTACTTAGTTGGAGATGGTGTGATCACCTTATCCATTGGATTGGGTGACCTCAGCTACGCTAGCTTCACTTTTGCATGGTTTAGATTTCTTAACCCGTGTCTGGTTCATCTGTGCTCTAATCTTCTCAATAGTACGAGTAGGTACCCTAGTCTTACAATCTTTCCTTGTATGATCAATTTTTAGATAATTGTGACAAACTAGGCTTCCATTCATCCAACTCTTAGAGTTTCCTTTGAAATGTGTCCTTGTGTAGTTTTCTGGCACATGTCTATACTCACCATAGTAATGACAACTATGCCATGTATTGTAATCCCAATTGTAAGTATTTCCTTTTCTTGGTGATTTATCTTGTGCCTTTGATGTCCATTGTTGTTTACCTTTAGATCTACAATCTTGTGCTCTATGACCATATTTATGATAGTTATAACAATTACCATTAAATCTAGTTGTAGAAGGTGCATTGCTTGCCTTTGTCTTACATTCACGTGCTTGATGTCCAAACTTATTACAGTTAAAGAAATAACCATTAAAGTTAGTTTTAGGATTGGACTTACCATTCTTGCTTCGGAAAATGTTTGATGTATGACCTGGTTTCCCATAGTGGTGACAAATAGGTTTGTTTTTTCTTGGTTTTGCATTCCTCCTTTCACCTATCTTAGATGATTCTCCTTCTTTAGTGGTTGTATTTTGTTCAGTGTGACCTAATCTAGAAGAATCTTTAGGTCTTCTTGATGCTTCCACTAGTTGTTCAAAGTAGCTCAAAGCTGTATTGGGATCATTCACTCTATTATTGAGTTCTTTCTTAGATCTCAATTCATCTTTCAACAGATTGTTCTCAGATCTAAGATTTACAATCTCCATGTCTTTCCTACTGATCTCCTGATTCACAAGTAGCAGTTGATTTGCCATGTCAACTTGATTGACTATCATTGTCTGTACATCATGTGTTCTTTCATCAAGTCTTATAGTCATCACTCTTTTGTCTTCTTCTACCATAGCCTTGTCATCTTTGGTTTTCTTTTTCTATTCAACAACTTCACACATTCTTATTGATTGGGCTTCTTGTTCATTTTTCAAGTTTCTGACTTCTTCACACAGTGTATTGTTCTTTTCCAGTAGATCTGCTATTTCTGCATCACTCTCAGTAGAATCTCCATTCTAAAATAGATTTATGGTGTCCTCTTCCTGATAATAAGTGTCATTCATTTGTTTGGCCACATCTATCCTTGCTTTCAAGGACTTCTTTAATTTATGTCTTGCTATCTCAAGCTGTTGTAGTGCTAGCTGAATATCAATCTTTTGATTCTCAATGACTTTACCCATCTTTTAGATCTCCATCTCAAGATCTTTATTCTCAAGCTAATTATAACTTTCTAGAGAAATGAGCTCTGATACCAATTGTTGGAAATACAATAATGGGAAAGCAAGATATTGAGAGGGGGGGTGAATCAGATCTTCAAATTTAAACACTTAAAACAAACTAATCCACATTAATACATATATGAATCTAATGTAACATCAAATAGCATCCACACAATGAAATAAATAACTCATAACACAAGAACTTGGTAACCCAGAAACCCAAATAGGTAAAACTGGGGTGGGGATGACACCCACAAAATTCTCCACTACTACATCAATAAAGTGTGTCTGTTAGGGCTACAAAAGTTGATTACAAAATGCAATCTACCTGGTTAAAGGTCTACCCAGTTAAGAGCTAAAGATCATTACAATCTACCATGTGAAAGGATTTCAACTTACAATAAAGTAAGCACTCTGTTAGGAGATTTAGAAAGGTCTGCTTGAACCACTCTGTTAAGATATTTTACCTGATATAATGATTAGAATGTTTCAAGTAATGATCCTTCATTATGCACTCAGATGCTAATGAAAAATCTCCTCTTTCTAGTACCTTCTATGATCTCACAATCTGATATGTCTTTACTTTGCTGTTCACTGTTCTGTCACTCTGCTTGATCTATGCTTCTTAAAAAAATAACCCTCCGTGCATTTCACTTGAAAATGCAATCAACACTTCTCTCCACACACACAAAATAGGGTTAAGAAGAAATCTTATATATCTATTCAAGTCTCGTAGTGAGATCTAGATCAATGATCAAGATCTAATATGCATGCCTCCAAGGTATTACAGTTAATAATTACAATAGGTCATGCATAGGATAAAACATTTAAATGCATAATTAAATCTGTAGGAAAATATTAAATGCGTACATAAGTCAGCCCAAAAAGATTATACAAGTCAGCCTGAACACTTATCCTCAAAGTTTGAATCAATCTAGACATGTATACAAAAACTGTCATGTTCGGCACTTAACATCTTTGTCGCTCAGCACTAGGTACCCTACTCGGCTTAGCATGATGTAACTCGACAACCTGAATATTGCTTGGCAATGTTGCTCGGCCTTGGATAGTTTTATCTTGGCCAAAGTGATAGCCAACTAAAACTGCCTAAGTAAACAACTAAGTGTTGGTCACTAATCATCAACAAAACTTAGAGATTAATAGTGTCTGCACCAATTATGTTGTGCATTATGATATCTTGCGATTCTGTAGCCATGTTTGGACAATTGGCAGCATTAGAAATTTCTCCTCTCTCAAGTTGAGGTGCATATTGATGAATTACATCTATCTCTAATCCATAGTGGCATCAAATAATGAGTCCCATTCATACTCATTATAATTTGTCTCAATAGAATAAGGGAGATCTAGAACATGAGTGATTGTTAGGTCCTTTACCCTCAGTTGAGATGGCAGTTTTCTTGTCCATTGACTTCCTCATCGGAATAATTTTCCTAAATCTCATTTTGATTATTGTCAAGGGCTTGATTCTCTAATATTGAAATGTTTGTTTCTTCATCCCCTTTTGTTTCTTGAGCTCCCAAAAATGAAAGAATGTAGCGTTCACTGTGATAATGAGTATGGTCATCATGAATATGCAATAATTGTTCATATGATTAAGGTGTGAATTCAATTTATTCTTCAGATTCTTCTTGTTCTTCATAAAAAATTGGTCCATCTCAGATGAGGGGTATATGTGTGTCTTCTATATACCCTATGCCTATTGTTTCCCTAGGATCTCTGAATTGTGTCAAAATTGGTTCAACAAGCCTCTCCTTATTATTTCCTAGGGGTCCTTTTCCTTGATACCCCATTCTTTGCATGATGTGTAGACCACATCCATATTGTTGAGTTGTGATTTGAACATGTTTGATGACTTGATGGGATTTATGCTTTTCCTTGTATAGCCATTTTAACACCTCATTGTCATCATTTTCTTCTGCCACTGAGTTGCCTTTCACAAAAGTTATGGTTTAGGTTTTTCTGACATTGTAGATGATGACAGTCTCCCTTGTGATCTTGGTGACAAAGGTAAATTTTTTATACATAGTAGTTGATCAATATTGTATTCCCCAATCCCATTATCATGCAGTTTTAATTTCTTTTCAAAGTCTCTTAGCATTGTTACGGTTGAATTTTGTAGGGATTGTTCTTTTGTAGCTTCTTTGTTATGTGGAACCATTCTTTCATTTGATTGAAAGACATTGTTACAAGATTGGAAATAACTTGTGTCGGCTAGAATGGTGATCTCCTCTCCATTGTATGGAAATTTTAAGCATTGATGCAAATTGGAAAAGACAACTTGCATTTCATGTATCCAGGGTCTTCCTAAAAGAATTTTGTAGGATATATTAAGCTCTAGCACCTAGAACACCACATTTATTTCCATGGGTCCCACTCTGATTGACAAAATTACCAGCCCTTTAGTTGAACTATCTTCATCATCATATATTTTTATGGTTATCCCCTTCTTAGGGTGAATATCTTCATGTGAGAATCCCAATGCTTTGATCAAACCTAAAGTGCTAATATTTAGGCATTCTTCTCTGTCTATCAAGACTTGTTTCACTCTATGTTTGTGAATTAGCACTTCTATAGGTAGAGGCATGCTATGAGGGTCACTCAAGGAATTTTCATCTTCTTCAGAAAAGGATAAATAGTGAGGTGTAGTCAAGTTTCCAACCATGGCTTGGAATTTATCTATGTCCAAATTGTTAGGAACATTCATTTTGACCAAGGCTTTTTCCAAAATCTCTTTATGTGATGGAGAAATTTTGAGCAATTCAAGAATAGAGATTTGTGCAGGAGTTCTTTGTAATTGATCAACCAAACTATATTTATATAAGAGAGACAATGAATTTTGTTTGGTTGTCATGGGTTTTGATGATGTAGGCAATTTTGAAGAATCTCCTTTTAGTACCACTTTAGCTTGTCCTATTGTCACTGCGTTAGTAGATTCATTTTTTTGTTTATCCTTGATTATTATCACATTGATTCTCTAATCTGAATCCTCTAACATATTGATGGTATTATCATGAGAGTATGCATAATTTAGCTGATTTCCTTTTGCATTGGATGATTCTCCTTTCTCATAGTTAGGAAAAGGTGTTTTGAAAGTTGTGTGATCTTCATTTTTTTTGTGACCATACACTGTAATGACTTCACTTTCAATCAAATCTTGTAACAAGTCTTTTAGTTTCATGCACTCATTTGTTCTATGCCCTTTTTTCGATGGTACTCACAATAACGTGCTTCATTCCACCATTTTGGCTTAACTGGTGGTTTGTAAGGTCTTGATTCTGGTAGTGTGATAACCTTTTGAGAGATAATTTTTCACAATGGTGATTCCAAATATTGTCGAAGAGGTGTAAATATCCATTTAGGACCATTAGAAAAAGGAGGTTTTTGTTGATTGTTGTCTTGATTGATTCACACCTTAGACGCAATATTAGGATTCTTAGGAGGAGTAGTAGTAGATAGATTAAATGCCAGCTATTTTAGTTTTATATTTTGAGCATCTACTACTCCATCATTGACAACATTTCAATTCTTGTTCCAATACTTTGATTTTTCTTGGTTTCCATTATTATACGTATTGAAAGAACCTTTGGTTTATTTATAGATTTTGAGTTCTCCTTTCCTTACCAAGGTATCTTCGATTTTAATTCCCATTTCAGTCATTTTCTCAAATGTTGGAATGCATTGAAATTTTATATAATGATTCATTTATGTAACCAATTTATTCACAAAAATGTCCATCTTTTCTATTTCTAGAATAAATCGAGGATATTGTGCAAACATTCTTCTCCACCTTTGTAAGAAAGATATGAAAGGTTCACAATTCTCTGTTTTGTATTGCATAAGTCAATCATCATAACAAGATGTTGAATTTTGTATGAGTAATGTTGCATGAATTTCTCTACGAGTTCTTCAAAATTTTGTATTCCATGTGAGGTAATTTGGAGAACCACTCTACTGCTTGTCCACTTAAGCTGCGAGGAAATAATCTCAGGAGGTATGTTTGTTCGTAAATGAATTCCATGCTAAGAGTATAGAACTCTCTTATATGATCTTAAGGGTCTAAAACTCCTATATATTTTTCATATTTAGGTATATCCACATTGGGTGGAAATGGTGGCATGTGTATACTTTGATCAAAAGGCATAGGACAAAATGCACTCATTAAGTATTTTCTTGGAATAGTGTCCTTTTCCTTCTTCATACCATGGAGTTGAGTTTGTAATGCTTATACCTATTTGACAAGGAGAGTCATGGGATTTTCCTTTTCTTGTGTTTTAAGTTTTTCCACATTGAAATCTTGAGGTAGTTTGATTCCTCTCGAGGCTAGATGCATGAAATATTTTTCCTTGTCAGCCATTAGGATTTTGTCCATGATCTTTTGAAACCTTGTGTCTTCTTGGACTTTCTAAATGTATTCATAGATTATATCCTCATCATTGTCTCTATTAGCATGAGTATCCCATTCATTCTCAATTCCATCCATGGTGTTGTTGTTTTTGTTGTTAGTCTCAGTTTTTGAATCACTAGCTCGAGGAGCTAAAAAACTATATTGATCTTTCTCTTGTTGTGTTTCTGCTACAATTCTTGTCTGAGGAATGTGTGTAGTGTCTATTTGTTCAAAATGACCACTTCTTGTCCACACCATATAATATTAGATGATTCTTGATTTTCAAAGATGAGAAACCTATCACTTATAGTTTCAATGTTTGATATACTACCTTCACAATTGGTCAAAGTTTGATGAAAAATTGTTGATGTAGATTTGATAATGTTTGAGATCTCAATGAAGGTTAGATTGACCTTGATAGTGATGTCTAAACAAGAAGAAGGTTGATATGACCAATTGAGAGTAGTGTTAAGTGATTGAAACAAATAGTAATTTGTTTGATCTCTTAAGAACCAAGGTTAGATATTGAGCACTTGTGATGTTTGGACTAGAAATAGATGTGTAAAACCTTCAAGATTGAGTTGATTTTAATAATAATAGCACATAGATGACCTTTGTTTTGACCAACAAGAATATAAGGACAAAAGACAATGTTTTAGGACCCACATTTTTGTACAAAGTGTGATTTTGGAGGAACTTGTATGCAAAGGACTAACCATAGTTTGTGAGACCTCACCCATTTTTGAAGTGCTTGTAGGTGTTTTAAAATGTTCAATTAGTGACACACACACGCAAAGCAGAATGTTTTTTTCTTGTCTTGATAGGAATTGTTTGTTTTTAGAATTTTTATGATTATTAGCGGTACAAACACACCTTTCCCTACAAAATTGGCATAGCATGAAAATATTTCCTCGTAGACTCAGGTACACACTCAAATGCTAATCAGAGTACAACCATCACCAAGCACACAATGAATCCAGTCATGATGTCATATTATCCAACTCCAAATGCAAATGAGGGCACGAAATGACAAGTATCTTGGGGCAATTACTATTTTCCTTGCACAAATATTATCACCTTTAGGGGGTGATCCAGGTAGCTTCTAAGCCTAGAGTGTTTAGTAAGGATCTCTATTCTATTTTATCCTTTGTTTCCGTGCAAGAGCAATTTAGGCGTATAGCCCTACAAAGCATCTTGGCACAAGTAGTCACGTAAACATGATTCAGACCATTAGGCCCCACTTTGTGTTAGATGTGAGTCATGTATAACCTCAAATGCCAATTGACTCCCAAAGATTTGGCCCCAAAGAGAAAATTTTATTAATGTGAGTTGGAGTGGTGTGGCTCACACCTCATTCTCATGTTGGTCATCCTGGGAGATTTTTTCCTCACAGATAGGCCCAACTAAATGTTAAAGCGGTAAAAGAGGATTGGTGATGAGAGAGGTCTCAATTTCTGATTTTCCCAAAGGAAAAAGAGAATACTCTTCTACTCAATATCGTTTTCTCCTATCAAGCACATAAAACACTTGTTCATTCCCTCAAATTAAAAATCAACTCTTAACTCCCCATTTAAGTTTCTAATTTTCCACTTGGGAAAAGAGAATAATCCTCTAGTGAAATTAAAAATCAACTTTGAATCCAACTTTAAGATGCCTAGAAAAGAATGCTAATCAAACAATTGACAAAATTGATTTGTTCATTTACTCCAATTTCTCTCCAAACCCTAATTCAAGGTTTGAGCTTCTAATTTTCCAAAGGAAAAGAGCATACTCATCTATTTGAATTATGAATTGAAAGAAATTATATTAAGTTCTAAAACAAAGTTTGTTTGATATTTGCAAATGGCAACCTGCAAGCACTCATTTGTAGTTTTGTGTGTTTTTCTCCAATTCTCTCTCCAAGTATTCTTTGGTATACATCCTACAAAATACGTTAGGCTACTTTAAAATGATCAAAATCACAAAAACATACAAGTTAGCTAATTAGTATGCATATTTGCTAGAGAACTAAACTGCATTTACTACTATAAAGTTTCCAGACGATGAAATAAAGACCCAAAACAATACTTGTTGAAAATGACTAAAGATGTACTACAGACAACTAAAGATTCCGTAGACAAATAGAGTTACCAAAAATGACTAAAGATCCCAGAGATGACTAAAGGATTACCATAAATGACTAAAGGAAAATTTTATACCTATCAGAAGCGATGAAAGGATAGCGATAGACGATGAAAGAATCCCCGAAGATGATGTAAGATATACTGGAAATAGCTAAAGGTAGCTAGAGATGATGGAAGAATTACTAGAAACGTCATTCTTCCCAGCTTTTCACTGTGTTTCTAGAACATAGAGTAGATTTTGTGGAAATGAGGCATCTAGCCCCACGGTGGGCACCAAAATGTGATGTGTAAATACTATACCTGTAAGAATGTTGCACACAACCACTCAATATGACTTTATATCAACATGTTAGCATCAAATTTAATCAATTTGAACTAAGAAACATGTCAAAAATGTCCTATTTCTTCCTACCTATAAGATTTATAAGAATTGTATCAAATTCTTTCAGACTATGCATAAATTCTTAGCAAACAGACAATCTAGGGTGGAAGATTCAATGTAAAAATGCCTAAAATGCCTGAAAATATGTTCAATTATGCTCCATTATGATCAAATGCATGAAATTGAACTAGATTAGCATGAGAAAATGAAGTAGATTATTGCTATAATAAAATTGTCATTAGTTCTATGCTAAAATTCACTATTCACCTATATGAAATGAGCTATAATGGTTGCATTATATAGATTTTCCCTTGGAGGGAGAAGGCTTCAAATTCAAATTTGAATTTGATGGTTGAGATGCATCGATGAGGGATGGATAAGATGGAAGCTCAATTGATCCATGTGATTACCTCTTATTGGTTAGAGGTTTGACTTTTGAGGCAATCTTGAAGGAATATTAATGTTTTGAATTAATTAATTCATTTTAATTAATTTCCTTAGCCATGCGTTTTTATTTTTATTTGATTTTATGACCAAGATTAATTGAAGAATTAATGTCTCTTGGTGAGTGATCTTGAATTCTTTAGTTTTGATGAATTAAATATTTAAACCGATCTAGTTTAATTATATAATTGTGATTAGCTTTTAGTTGAAATTCTTGATTAGGACCTGGGGGCTTGATTTCAGATTAGGGCTTTTGAGTTCATCAAACCATTTTTAGGTGATTACAGTCTATTATAAAGGTAAAACAAAATGTTATGAAGGCTTGGGGTGGGGCCTCACAGATTGGTCATGTTTATGTGTACATGTGTGTAGATTTATTTGGGATTAAATATGAATTCATTGTAATGTGAATGTAAAAGAGCAGGGGTGGATGAGTGCGAGTGTGAAAAATATATTGTAGTGGTTGATTAGGAGTTCCTATATCTTTTCATTTCATTATTTCCCTATGCCTACTACAAGATTGTGTGATATTTTGGAAGCTTTTACAGAATTGTTTCTTTTCCTAAGATAGTTCATCTTAACTTGTAATCCTTCTTTAGGTAGCAGTGTGCTTCCATGGCAGTGAGCCTAAAACAAGAATTGTAATATGTTATATTCATATAGTGAGTGTGATTATGACCATGGTTTTTACCACACTAGGTTTCCATGTAAATTTGGTGTGTGTGTGTGTGTGTGTGTGTTAATGCAATATATTTTACTAATTATTAGTTGGATTAACAATAATTGATAAGGAATTGTGATAGAATAGTTAATATATTTTCCATGTTGATTAACCCCCCTCCTCTCAGCACCCAGAGATGTTCAACATCCAAAAGAATCATGGGATTAGATAAAGAGATTAAAATATGAAAGGCTAAGATTAAGAGGTGAGAAGATAGTGATTAGGGTTAAGAGATTAAATTAATGGAGGGATGAGATTGAGAGGTGCATTGACTTTTGGTAACACATTTTTAATTTCAATGAACCTAGTCATGTGGAGAGAAGAGAAAAAAGGAGAATGAAGAGACATGCGACACTTATCAAATAACTACAAATTTGGATTATGATCATTGTGAGCAAGTTGAAGGGCTAGGATTAGATATAAAAGGATAAAGAATTAGCTAAATAAAGAATAACATTTATTTAATTAATTGTATAAAAAGGTGAGACAAGGATAAATAATTAACAAATATACATTTAATTATAGAAAAAAGATATAAAAAATATAATTAAATAAATAAAAGAGTACAATTTTAGGTGTCTACTAAATGAATCTTAAATAATTAAAAGATATGAACATTAAAAAGATATTGAAACAATGAACCAAAAGAAGACACTTAGACCATATCCATTAACAAAAATACTAATAAACATATATTAACATTTAACAATATAAGAAAGCATAAAAGCAAAAATACATAATGAGAAATTTAGCATCATGTAGCTATAAATAAAAGATATATGGGGAAAACAAGTAAATACACATGTAAATATTATAGCGCACATCCTAAATAGAGATTAGAAATTTGTATGCACAATATGATCATAGACCTAAAAGGAAACTATAGGCAATAAATGAGATGACAATCAATTAAAAACTAAAATCATTGCATCGTCATGAGCATAATAAGAATAATCGCGATGGAAGAATGGAAAAGGATACGTGCTAATAGTCAACTATGATATGTGATAAAAATAATATAGAAATAATTATGCCTTAAAATAAAAAATTTGGACCCTAAATATAAGTAAAGAGGTTGATCTAGATGCTAGAATTAAATTTAAAAAGAAAGAACATACTATTGATACCATATTTAAAATAATGAGTATTAATTTCACTTAAGAAACATTATAAATTGGTAAAAATGTATTTTATTTATTTTTATCTATTATAACAATTACCTAGCTCTAATTAAGATTAAAAACAACTTTTATAGAGATGACCATTTGTAAAAACAACTTCTCAATTTAGTATGGTTGATAGTAAGTTTTCTATTGTAAAATATGTTTCATACAATTTGGATTCATATTCTTCTATTAGATCAATACTCTTTTAACTATCCAGAAACACATTTCATCCAAATGATCATCTAGAGAGTTATTCACTAAGTTTCAACCTAGGCCTTGGTAATCATTCAAATATAACTTTTACATTGAGGCAATGTACATCCAAATAATTGTCTAGTGATATTTTATCACCACATAAAATGGTCCTCTACTAATGATTACTAGAGTGTATGGTTTACCTAACCCACACTTATGCTTAAGTCACAATTAATGAATAGGTCTAACTTAACCTTGAAATTAAAGGTTAAGTTCACTTTATAGACCTTAGACACTTTTTTGTCTCACACCCTGTGAAAACATGAGGTTAGTCACTTAGGCATATCACCTCTATGAGGTTGGAGATATTCTCCGCTCACCCTATATGAGGTTAATGATATTTTTTCATCACCTTCCACACATGCACACATGTCATTAACATTTGAGGGTTGGTCTTGTTGGTTTTTCCTATTTCACCTCACAACCATCTTGCATATATACGAATGTTGCATTATGTACTGAATCTAATTTATATTAATTGATGCGTTGAAAATTTGGCTCATTTATGGTGTATACTCACTATGAATGATTATTTGGAAATGGCCTTGTGATCTTGGATTCTCCAACAATGATAGCTTTAATTATTAACCTAAATATTTTTATATTTATGTATAAAAACATGATTGTGTTTAGAAGCTCATTAATGGTCTTAGTAGATAGATGTAAGACCATTTGACAATGTGAATAGTAGTTAATCTACATGATTGATGTAAAAAGATTTAAATTTTTTTTATTCTAATGCATCTAACATTGATGAAACTTCAAGGAGATGAATATTCCCCTCTCAAATTTAAATCAATTTGACATTTTATTCACTATTCAACCTACCTAGAAAAGATACACAAAATATATAAAAATTCTTATAGACTTGGCTTATTTTAAGACCAAAGTGGCTGAATTTGAAGGAAAGATGGAGGGCATTTCTTAATTTAGCTCTAAATTTATGCATGGGTTAGCTACCGCACTATGTGTCTTACATGATATCAATCTCAAATACCATGAAAAATAAATAGGAACCAGCACCAATGCTAAATATGGGAATTATACAAGTTCCTTAATGATTATAGGGGAAATTTTTTTTCTTAGCCCTATAATTTATTCTCTTCTCTATTTGTTTTTATTAAAATTTGAATTTTTTTAATGTTGCTAGTGTGTTGTTAAAGGCTTATTTTATTTTTCCCTTGGGTTGTTTTGTGTTCAAGTGTTCAACGCCCTAATTTTCTACTTATATAATAAAAAATGATGTAATTTATGAATGAGATGCATATGTATGATAAAAAGTAAATGATGATTAGATATTGTTGGATATTATGAATATATGTGCTAACATTGATGATTTTTCATTGATGTCAACATATTCCTATTATTGGTCAAAGTGTTATTAGTATGTTTAGTGAGAAGATTTGATTACTGTGGCTATTGTATTGAATATCAAATGTTGTGAATGTATGAATGGTTCTAAGGATATGCGTAGTTGAACTATGTCAATTTACAGAGGTTTGCATGTTGATTTGAGTGAGCTATGATTGATTTATCATAGAATTATATTTTGGTTGTTCAGGAAGAGACGATGTTGCAATTATTGGATCAGTGTGGATCGGTTATACAATATTATTGGTTGCCAACCTAGTGGTGAGTTTAGGACATGGATTTGTGTCCTCAACTCGATTGGTTTGTGATTTAGATGCTAGAAAGATACTTTTATTTTGTGACAGAGGTTTCTCATTAATGTTCGTGATGAACAATGTAAAGATAATTATGAATTCTGAGATAGAGTTGTTCTTGTTGATGTCGTTGCATTTCATGTTGCTTGTTGATGTTTCTAGATCATATCCTATTGGTGCTGCTAGATCACATTGGATTATGTGAACAGATTTGGTGATTTTCATGTGACATGTTACTATTCTTATTTATCTTGGCTGACTTGTTGGTGTAGCATGTTGCGAAGGATCGTAGCATGATTTATGAATCTGGAGCATTTTCAAAGATGTTGTTATTGATCATTGCTATGTCTTAGCTGACATTTAATGGATCACATTGTGTATTGAGATGTAATGAATTAATATTTTGTAATTAGGTCCTTGACCAACCTAGTAGAGATAAATTGATGTAATGTATACAAATAATGTAATCATTTGTGATAACAAAGAATGAGGGAGAGGGTGCAGGTGGTGTGTGAAGAGTTATGAGTGGAATATGCAACTGAGGCAGATATTTGTACTTCATTGGAATTGTATTGACATAACTGATATATTATCAGTCAGTTCATGAGTAATGGACTGTTGTCCATTGTGATTTATAATCAGAGATTTTTGTAAGGAAGTGAGCCTCCCTTTGGGTTGAAACCCTTGATGTATTTGAGCAATGATATTTAGGTGGTGTGCCTGAATGCATGTGTATTCCCCTTTTTCTAATACTCCTAATATGCTATAGTGTTTTTAATAGAGTAAATCATCTCATGGGTTTGATTCCCACCAAGTTTTTTTTCTCTTAACCGGATTTCCACATCAAAAATCTTGGTGTTATGTGTTGTGATCTTGCATTTATGTTTAACTTTCAGATCTAAGATTAAAGTAAATAAGTTGGATAAAGTTTGAAAATTTGGGATACAACTAATTCACCCCCCCCCCTCTCAATTGTGTGTTTTGGCTTGTTCCTAACAATTGGTATCAGAATTGAGTCCTCTTTTAGAAGATTAATCACTTGAGGAGATCCTGGTGGAACCCTTTAAGAAGGATAGTCTAAGATTTGAACGTACTAAATATTCCATATGGAAGGGAATGATGATTACACACTTTAGATGCACTGGATAAGAATATTGGGAAGTCACTAAGAATCCTTACACCCCTCTTGTTGATCTTTCTACTACTACCCTTGATGAGAAGAAGCAATTTGAGTATAATATAAGAGAGAATGAAGCCTTTTTGAGTGCCATGTCAGATGCAAAGTACAAAAATGTCATGGAATTGGAGACTGCACATGAGATATGGAAAAAATTATAAAATTTACACGAAGTAGATGCATGTGTGAAGAAAGCTAAGTTATAAAGTTTGAAAGGGAAATATGAAGCACTGAAGATGAGAGAAGATGAGAACATTAATTTGTTTGTGCAGAAGGTAACTGAACTTATTTGTAGAATCAGATACTCTGGTGGAATTTTAGAGGAGAATGAGATTGTTTCTAAGATAATGAGATCATTTCCTCCTAATTTAAATCTCAAGGTTGTATCTATCGAAGAAATTAGAAATATGACAACTGTAACAAGAGACACATTGGTTGGTAAGTTATCTACATTTGAAATGAGAGAATTTGGTGATAGTCTTCCTAAAGTTAAATATGAATTTAAAGATACTATTTCTAAATATAAGGAAACATATTACCCTAGAGAACGTTCATCTAAGTATGTATTTAGATATGCTAATGAATAGGAAGAGATTAATGAATAAGAAAGAAAAGTTGAAGAACTTGAAGCCCTAATTGTGAAGAGACTACCTAAGGGAGTTGGTAAGTATGAAGGAAAGTTACCTTTGAAATGTTTTTCATGCAATAATATTGGTCATATTGCTTCAATATGTCTAAGTAAAGATCCTAAGTACAAGTCTAGAAAATTTAGGCCTAAATATCAGAAGTGTTATTATGTTGCTGATGAAGGTGTAACTAATGATGAATATGAGAAGAGTGAAGATGAGATTTTATTTATTGCTATCAGAGATAAGAATTATAGTTCTTTGAATGAATAAAAATCCTTGATTTCACATGTGGATAATAAATATGATTGGGTTATTGATAGTGGTTTTTCACATCACATGCCCAGAGACAAAAAACAATTGTGAAGCTAGAAGATTATGATGGTGGTGTTAGGAATAATATTTTAAGTTTTGGACAACTAGTTGATAATGGTTACCACTTACAATTTAAGGATGGAATGTGTAAAATCATTGGAATCACTCGAATTGAGATTGTATCAGGTACAAAGACTAAAGGCAATGTATTTCATTTGAAAAATTCAGAGAATAGATGTCTGGTTGCTAAGATTGATGAAAATTGGTTGTGGCATAAGATATTTTATCATGTGAACTTTGATAACATTGTGAAGATAAGCCCTCCAAATGTAGTAAGATATTTGCCTAAATTGATGAATCCTCCTAATATGATGTGTAAGGAATGTTAGTTGGGTAAGATAACTAAATATAATTTCAAAAGTAAGACCTATTCTTCAAGTGGATTGTCAGATTTGGTGCATATCGATCTTGGTAGAACTAGAAGTTATTATGGAGATAAATACTTTATCTTATTCATTGATGATTATTCAAGGATGATGTGGGTTACATTTTTGAAGGAGAAATATGAAGCCTTTGATAAATTCAATGCATTCAAAGCTATGGTTAAGACTGAAACAGGTATGAAACTGAAATGTCTGAGGTCTGAGAGAGGTGGTGAGTTTCTATCTAGTGAGTTTAATGCATTTTGTGAAGAACATGGGATAAAAATGAAAATGTCTACTCTGTGAACCCCACAACAAAATGACATTTCATAGAGAATAGATAGAACAATCCTTGACATTGAAAGGACTATGATGATTGAAGGAAATATACCACTGATGTATTGGAGAGAAGCGGTTAGCACTTTAGTCTATACATTGAACCAAGTTCAAATCAAGAAAGGTACTGGTAAGAACCCTTATGAACTTTGGTATGGTCATACTCCTACAATGAAGTACTTAAGAATTCTTGGAATCAAATTTTATATCAAGAGAGATGAAGATTTAGGGAAATTTGATCCTAGACATGATGAAGGAAGCTTTCTTGGTTATTCTACAAAAAGAAACGTATACAAATGCTATAACAATAGATTGAGAAGATAATTGAGAGTTCTAATGTCAAAGTGGATGAAATTTATTAGAAACGTATTAGGTCTTGTAGTTATGAATTAGATGATGAAGAATAAAATCAGATGGTGCAAGCATCAGATCAGAATAATAATGGTTTGGTAGAATAAAATGAAGAAGTTGAAATGAAGAAGAGTTGGAAACACACGAGTTGTCTACAAATGAAAAGCTAAAGACTCCAAGGTATGTAAGGTTAAATCATTAAAAAAAAATAGATTATTGGTGATAGGAATAAATGTGTTCAGACTAGAGGAAGAATTACTAGAAATGAAATTTGTTTTATTTCTAATATTGAGCATAAGGATTTTGATGAAGCATACAAAGATGAAATTTGGGTAAAAGTTAAGGAAGAAGAGTTGGAAGAGGAAGTCTATATTGAGTATCCTGATGGTTTTTATTTGATTGACAAAGATGACATGGTTTGTCGATTGAAGAAATATTTATATGGATTGAAACAAGCCCCTAGATCCTAGTATGCAAGGTTAGATAAGTACTTATTGAAAATTGGTTTTAATAAAGGTACTAATTATAGTAACATATACTTCAAATTTGATCATGATCATATTTTGATTGTTGAAGTCTTTGTGGATGATATCATTTTTGGTGGAAATGACAAGTTGAGTAAACAATTTATTGATGAGATGCAGAAAGAGTTTGAGATATCTACGATAGGTGAGATGAAATTATTTCTTGGCCTAAAAATTACAAAATCTTATAAAGGTATTTTCATATCTCAGACCAAGTATGTGAAAGACTTTTTGATTAAATTTGGTATGGATGATTCAAAACTTGTTGGTACCCCTATGGTTACTAGTTGGAAATTGACAAAAGATGATGATTCCCCTAATAAAAATCAAACAAGATACATATCAATGATCGGTGGATTATTGTACTTGACACAAACTAGACCAGATATTATGAATGTTGTTTGCATTGTTGCAATATTTCAAGAAGAATCGAAGGAATCACATGTTGTTGTTGTTGTTGTTAAAAGGATATTAAGATACTTGAAGGGAATAGTTGATTATGGCTTATGGTATGGTAAGGATGATTATTTTATATTGAGTACATTTATTGGTGTGGATTGGGAAGGTAATGTGGATGGCATAAACAATATAAGTGAAGGAGCATTATTTTTGGGGAAAAGGTTACTTTCATGGGCAAGTAAGAAGAAAAATTGTATATCACAATCTACTGTTGAAGTTGAATATGTTGCTACTATTATTAATTGTACACAAGTGATATAGATTAAGAAAATGTTGAAAGATATCAAAATAAGTATTGATGAGCCTATTTCTATATACTGTGACAACTCAAGTGCTATCAATATTTCAAAGAATCTTGTGTTGTGTTCAAAGAAAAAGAATAATTATATCAAATATCATTTCTTGAGAGACAAGGTTGGTGAAAAAAGTCATATTGGAATATGTGTCTACAAAAGAGAAGATTGTAGATATCTTCATGAAGCCCTTTCCAAAGGACGCTTATGAGTATCTCTAAGGTAAGCTTGGGGTGATTTCCCCTCTAGATCAAAACTAGAGATGCATTGATTTGCATCAATCCAGTGTACTTAAAGATATTATCATTGTTCTAGATTGATGTTTTGGTGGCTACTTCATAGGGGGGGTAGTTAGTCTTATGAGGTATGTCTTTCAAATTTGGAGGAGAGATGCTTATTTAGTTTTTGAGAGAGATGTTTGTTCATATTTTTGGCATCTTTCACTTAGCGCATATTTGTACCTTTTTCATTCATGTCAAAGGGGGAGAGATAGTCATGAGATAAATAAGACATATCTATATGGGGATAGAAGTTTACTTATTGAGAAGGGTTTTTAGAGAGACTAAAAAAGATATTGTGGATTACTAATTGTTGATATGGTTTGATATTGTGGATATTGTTGGTAGTATTGTTGATATAGTTTATTTGTGCATTGATTTGTTTTTTCACATCATATTTCCATCAATGTCAAAGGAGGAGATTGTTAAGAGATTATTGGATATTGTGCATAAATTTTTTGACATTAATGTTTTGGCATTATATTCTTACTGTTGGTGACAATGTTTCTAGTATGTTTAGCGAGAAGATTTGATTGGTGCAGCTAATGTATTGAATATCATATGTTGTGAATGTATAGATAGTTTCACAGATATTTTTAGTTGACCTATGTCAATTTGTAGAGGTTTTCATGTTGATTTGAGTGAGCTATGATTGATTTATCAGAGATTGGTATTTTGGTTTTTCAGGAAGAGATAATGTTGCAATTACTGGATCGGTTATGCAATATTCTTGGTTGCTCACATTGGGGTGAGTTTAGGACATGGATTTGTGTCCTCAGCCCAAGTGGTTCATGATTTGGATTTTGGAAGGATACTTTTCTTTTGTATAGAGGTTGTTGATTAATGTTCTTGATGAATAGTGCAAAGATAATTGTGAATTATTAGACAAAGTTGTTCTTGTTGATTTTGTGGCATTTCATATTTCT
>MU228022.1:5326687-5341380 GCA_018584345.1 Thuja plicata
CTTACATCGTGCGGCCCATACATTAAAAGCAGACTACGATAGTAACACATATTACTATATGTGTTACGATGCATAATATGTATCGTAACACATATAGTATTATGTGTTACGGTATGTAATGTAAGTTGTGTCTTAAATTAATTCTGCCGACCATTGCATATATATGTGTCGATCTGTAAACAGCAGTTAATGAATATATGTAAACAACGGCTAATGAAAAGAGCATGTCTTATGTAAAGACATGGCTCTACATTTGTAGAGACATGTCTCTCCATAAGACATGATCTCTTTATATTTATATTCATTATGAATTTGTACTTGAACATACAGAAATAAAAAAATTAGTACTAGTAAAGTGCAGTGTTTCTATTAGAATAATATATTTTATATATATAAGATAATTAAAATTCTGACATTAAATTATAACAATTTTAATCTTGTAAATTGGTTATGTTTATTTGGTTGATTTAGTTATGATATTTATGTGTTTCTACTAGCAACATCAGGAAACCTAAGATGAATTAGTTCTATGGTTGATGTTAGTAATTATGATGTTTTTATTATAATGTATCATTGATGAGTTAATTCATATGCAATTAGACTTGTAATGTTAGTTTTCATTTTATATTTTTTTAAAAATTATTTTACCATATTATTAGTAATTATGGTAATTCTCTTGAGTTCCCAAGAATAGAGTTACATATGGTATCAGAGCCTGAGATCAACACTAGGAACTCAATGTTCTCATTAGGTGTTTTGTTGAGTATTCTTTTGTTTTCATGCATTATGTTTATTTACCTTAACGTTATGTTTTATACTTATGAAGGATGTTGGCTAGAAGTAGAGGTTGTTGTAGGGGCAACAGAAAATGATGACTTAAAGGCTGAGGCCAAGGCCATGGTTAGGGAAAATAAATTCATCATATTTCTTCACTGAGTTCTCACCATGAGAGTTCCAAGAATGAACATTAGCAGGATCAACACAGTGAGCACGGGGGAGAGGAGTAGGCCAGGAATCAGTAGGATGGACCTAAAAGTGCTCAGATGTATCACCTTCTTTAGTAGATTCTCAAAAAGTTAGGACCTATTGAGGGTAGAGATTAGTTAGAGGAGTCTCATCATGTTGATCAACCGATGGAGAAGATGAAGACTAAATGATACTGAGTATCATAATTGTAGAAATGGTTAGATCAATTATTGTTTTGTCATTGATGTCAAGCAATTGATTAATTGATTTTTATTATGTTACTATATCTTAAGAGGAGAAGTTAAATGGGTGACAAATGTAGATTATACAATGATGAAGTAATGATGATATAGTTGTTTTCTACTATATATTTAATGTTATCAAATTGATACAATTGATTGATCAAGTCAGAAACTACAAAGAGTTAAAGTTATGACTTAAAGAGTTACTTTACCGAAATAGAGAGAGTCGGTTAGTAGAATTTTATGTGATTAGGTCATAGTTACTGAACACTGAGTAAAATTAAAGAGCCAAGTACCGAAGATGAGTTAGACATAGAGCAGTGAATGAAGTTAGTTATCGAGTTGCAAAGCAAGTTTTACCGAGTACAAGATATTGATAAAAAATTATGATAAGATTGAATTTAATGTGAAGCGATGATGAGTTGGATGAGGAAATTAATTAAATGAATTTTGTTAGAAGATATATGAATGATAAAATTCAATGAGAAGATCTAAGGCAAAGATCAAGCGGTTTAACTAAATTTTGAGAGTTCCAAGAAAAGTAAAAGTTCTGAGGTAAAAGTGAAATGGTTTACCGAGTTGTGAATTATCAAGAAGATGATCGAATGACTGAATGCAAATGATGGAAAATAAAATTAAGGATATTAAGAGTTAAAATTATTTCTATATAAAGAAAGAGAAATTAATAGAGAATACAGAGGCTGACGAATTGAACAGATAAGAAGAAGCTGTAGAACAACATTTACTGAGAAGAACAAAGAAACAAAGATTGAAGAATCTATAGTATTAGAAAGAGATCAATTGAGTATGTTTTTCCAGTATTCAATTGAGCATAAAGGATCTAACACAAGAAAAGGTAGTTTCTATATTTACAAATCAAATTTTACTATTGCTTATTAATATTTGTAATAGAGAAATCTCTTAACCTAGTGGATTTAATAGTCCTATTTGTAAAACCTAGAATTAAGTGACATTCCAAAAGAGTATTTAAAGACCTCTAACAAGGCCACTTTTAACAGATTGAAGATCTTTACAGATCTAAGGTAAATCCCCTAATAGGGTCACATTTATAAAATGTATTTTGTAATCTTTAGTAGGATATGTTCTTAATCGAGTGTACTATACAAGGGTACATTTTTATTCTGGGTTACGATTCCCACAGGGGTTTTTCCCAAATTGGGTTTCCTCATTAAATTCGGTGTCAACCAAGTTATATATGAGTTTATTTTATGTTTCTAAGTTTGAATGATTGATTTACATATATGAGATGTATTGTTGTTTGAGTTATTAAGTTGATTGGTGAATTGGTTGATTACTATATTTAGTATTACCGAGTGAATTAGTGAGTTCAATTTAAGAGTTTAAGTTTTTATTTGTCTGATTCACCCCCTCTCAGTGGACCAACAATTGATATCAAAGATAAGTTACTTTGAAGTGATAAGTTTAAAAGGATTTGAGTTAAGATCTAAAGATGTATAAGAGGGAATCACCAAAGCTGAATAGGGATAATTTCTCTACATGGAAAAGTAGGATGAGGTTGCATGTGTCTGGAGTAGGAGAATATGGACTTCACTTTTTGGATAATGAATATGTAGCACTGACCACTACACCTTTGACTATTAGTGAGCAAAGATAGAAATAAGAACACACACAAGTTATGATTGAGATTGCTTCTACACCTACTGACCATGAGTATGATGAACTCGATGGTTGCACTACTTCTAAACAAATGTGGGATAAGCTTATTTTGACCTATGGTGGATATCAACTTGTTTAGAAGGCTAAAGCAGAAAGTTCGAGAGGAAAATTTGACTCTATGAGCATGAAAGAAGGAGAAAACATAATATAGTACAATACAAGACTTAACGAGAATGTTAAATCTATCAGAGGAGATGGTGGGTTCATAATAGAGGATTATGTTACAACAATATGTTGATAACCCCGCTATGGAGTTATGCTATTTGTATATCTCCTATACAAGAGCTAATATCTATACCCCGGATGAATGTTTCACTAGATACTACTATTGGAAAGTTAACTAAATTTGAGTTAAATGATTTTGACAATGGTTTTCCTAGTACATCTAAGATTGAATATGCATTTAAGTCTACTTTAAATATTGGAAAAGCTAGGGAAGTTGTGGCGAGAGATGGACATTTGAGCAATGCTAGTGAGAAATTTTATAGTTGCACTGAAGGTCTTGAAGAGTTATTTATTGAATGTGATGAGAATGAAAGAGAATTTGAAGCTTTGGTGGCTAGAAGGCAACAAAGAGGCAAAATAAAATACCAAGGTAAGTTATCCTTGAAATGTTTTAATTGTGATAAAATTGGTCACTTTGCATCTAACTGTCCTGAGAAAGATAAGGAGGAAAAGAAAGATAAAAAAGACAGGGACAAAAGAGACAATAGATTCAAAAGATATAGAGACTACAAAAACAAAGGTAATAAATCTTGTCATATTGCTAATGAAGGACTAAGTGATGATGATTATTTTGATAGTGGTGATGGAAAAGAATTTGTTTATGTTTCTATTAAAGATGATTCTGATGAAGAAGAACCAAGAGCCCTAATATCACAAGTAAGAATGAAACATGGATTATCGATAGTAGTTGTTCACATCACATGAATGGTGACACACTTAAGTTTATTTCCTTCGAAAATCATGATGGAGGATTTTTTAGATTTGGTAATGATGCTCCATATCCTATGAAAGGAAAAGGTTCTATAATTATACTGAATAACACAATATGTAATGATGTTTATTGGGTTGAGGATTAAAGTATAATCTATTGAGTGTTGCACAACTAAACAATACAGGTCATCTACTAGAATTTTAATACGAAAAGGTGAAAGTATTTGATGAGAAGGATAGTTTGATTTCTACTAAAGAACAATCTAAAGATAATTTATTTTATCTTGATACTTCTATGAAGATGCTAAAGTTGAAGGTGTTTGGTTATCGCACAAAAGGATTTGTCATGTTAATTTTGACAACTTAATCAAAGTGAGTAAGAATAATAGAGTAAGAGGACCACCAAGATTAGAAAAAGCTGAGAATGCTATCATTAGAGAATGTCAGATGGGTAAGATGACTAAATATAGTTTTCAAGGAAGACTTATGTTACACAAGGAATTTTGGATTTAGTACATACTTATTTATGTGGACCCATGAGGACTCAAAGTTATTATGGAGACAAATATTTTATTTTATTTATGGATGATTATTCTAGAATGATGTTTGTAATGTACTTATAAGAAAAATTTGATGCACTTCAAATTTTTAAGTGGTATAAGGCCCGAGCTGAAAAAGAAACTGGAAGAAAATTGAAATGTATGAGATCCGATATAGGATGTGAGTTTACATTGTTTTGTAATGAGAATGGAATTAAGAGATAGTTGTCAGTACCAAGAACACCAAAATAGAATAAGATTGTTGAGAGAAGAAAGAGATCTATTGTTGATTGTGCTAGGACACTGATGATTGAAAAAGGAGTTTCATAGAACTTTTGGAGAGATGCTGTGAGTACTATCGTTTATACATTGAATCGACTACAAATGAAGAAAGGTACACAAAAGACACCTTATGAAATATGGTATGAACACAAACCTAATAATAGTTACTTTAAAATTTTTGGGAGAAAATGATATATTCTAAAAGATTCTAGAGAAGGAAAGTTTGATTCAAAAGGAGAAAGAATATTCTTAGGATATTCTACAAGGAGTAAAGCTTACAAATGTTTGAACAAAGTAACTAAAAAGATGGTGGAAAGTGAAAATGTAAGAATTGACAAATTTTCTGAAAGGAATGATGAAGATAGCAAGAAGGAACCAAAATATTATGAGAAGTTTTTATATTTTCATCCTGATGTTCCTGATACCTTACCGAGAGCACCTATCAAGGAGGAAGATGAACAAGGAGTTCCACAACTAAATGTTGATATTGAAGAACTGAGCGCTACCAAGCCTATTTTGGAAAAGTATGTGAGAAGGCACAATTCCCCAACAAAGATTAATGGAAATAAGGATGTCAGAGTGATGACCAGAAGCAAGGTAAGGGAAAATAGATGTTTGATATCTACATTTGACCCTAAGAAAGTTAAGGAAGCTCTAGATAATGAAGATTGGATGAAAGTAATGAAAGAAGAGTATGATCAAATTGAGAAGAACAAGACATGGACATTAGTACCCAGGACCAAAGACAAAATATTATAGGTAGTAAATGGATTTTTAGAAACAAACTGAATGAGCATGGAGAAGTTATCAGAAATAAAGCTATATTGGTTTGCAAAGGTTATGCACATGAAGAAGGTATTGACTATGGAGAGAATTTTGCACCTATTTCTAGATTGGAAGGAGTTAGAATACTTCTACCTTATGTGGATAATACTCTCTAGCTATCCATGATTGGTAAATTGAAGTATGTTGTTCACAACAGACCTAATATAGCACATGCTATTGGGATTGTTGCAAGATTTTGTTCTAATCTAAAGGAAACACATATGTCTATAGTAAAAAGAATTTTGAGATATTTGAAAGGCACAGAAGAATTTGGTTTATTGTACAAAAAAGGAGGTATTTTTGATCTAAAAGTCTACACTGATGTAGATTGGGATGGAAATGTTTATGACAAAAAAAGTACTAGTGGAGGTGCATACTTTCTAGGTGAAAGATTGGTTACATGGCTGAGCAAGAAACAAATTTTCATTTCATAGTCTACTGTCGAGGTTGAACATGTTGTTGTTGCTATGAATTGTGCAAATATAGTATGGATTAAGCTATTACTTGAAGGTATGCAAGAAGAGATCACATATTTGATTTCTATTTTTTGTGATAATACAAGTGCTATTAATATATAACAGAACCCAGTTATGCATTTAAAGACCAAGCACATTTCTATCAAGTATCACTACTTGAGGGAAAAAGTTAAAGAGAAGAATGTGAGATTGGAATATGTGAATTCAAAAGAACAATTGGCTAATATATTTACAAATCCACTACCTAAATATACTTTTGAGTATCTTAGAGGTAAATTAGGGGTTCTTCCCCTATTCAGTGTTCATTAAAAGAGAATGTGGTATGATGCATCAATTCTATGTTTCATTAGAATATCTATTTCTCAAATGATGTTAGTATGACACATTCTAGGTGATTCTTGAAGTTGTGAAAAGATTTTTGTAAGTAATTGTTACCCAAATTTCCTATCCTATGAAATTTTGGCTACAAGTGGAGTAAATGAGGTTCCCACAAGGGTAGAGCCCAACTTGTATGAATTTAGCATGTTTCCTTGTATTTATCTTTCTCTCTGCATATTTCTAGGACTAGTTTTACCCCTAGTTCATGTCTTAAATGACCTAAATGCAAAACCATTTGAATTCGTGATAAACCCTAAGTTCTTGGTGGCCCAGTCTAATTATTCATTACCTTTTTCATGCCACTTAAGTTCTTATTTTTTCATGTGCACTTTAACATATCCTTATTTATCTCATAGTTGTGCAACCCACAAGGAATATTCTTTTTATTCAGTGACTTGGAGATTGCCTTAGTCATGTGATCTCGCAAGGAAATGGAATATGCTCATTTCTTTAGGAGACTTAATGAGGGTTATTAATGCATTTTTAGATCACGTGGATGGTGTGAGATCTCAGATTAAACCTAAGGGTTATGTCTTCATTCCATGACTTAGAGACTCAGTTTAGTCACGTAATCTCAAAATGAACTCATAGTTAAAGTTTGGTTTGTTTTTTCCTTTAGTCGTGCAATCTCTGGATGGATTTAAGGTTATGCTCTTTTCTTGTGAGACTTAACATGAGCCGTTGATCTTGTTCTGATCTTGTGGATGGTGTGTAATCTCAGAATAAACCCCAGAGTTAGAAAATATTCCAATGAGTTAGATTTTTCTTCAATCGTGTGATCCTGAAATGAATCAAATTTGCAGTAAAGTTAAAGTCAAGTTATGATCTGAGCCCTCGATCATGTTTTGATCTTGTATTTCTCTCATAATCTCACAATGAAATGGAATTTTCTTCTATGGTATGGAGATTAAGAATAGATCATTGATCTTGGGTCCAATCTTGTAGATGGTGTGTGATCTCACATTAAAATTAGAGTTAAAGAGATGATATAGCGACTTGGAGACATGAAGGATTTCAGATACCAACATTAAAGATGAGTCAAAGGAAAGTTAAGGCTAAGGTTGCAACTACAGGTAATCTTTGAGGAAGTCCCATTTGATCAAATGGTAGGCGTAAAGCCTCAATGCAAAGATGCTCAAAATCTATCCATTAAGGCATCACGCCTTGAAGACACATGTCCATGGTGGGCCAGGATGAGAAAAGCACAACTAAAGTTAAAGACTAATCAACTTTATGTTGATCAAATAGACTACGTAAAGCCTCATTGAAGAAGTGATCAAAATCTAAAGATCAAGGCATTGTGCTAAGATGACATGTGGCACTGATGACATCATGGGTCGTGGGTTGAAAAGATAAAGTAAAGACACAACAAATAAAAAAAATTGGACGACAGGCATAAAGGCTTGATAAAAAATATGAATATGTTTAATCTTTGAGGCATTGTGTTAGGGTGTCACGTGTCTATGATCAGATCTGAACTCGAAGTCATAGAAAAAGATAAAGATAGATCGATGGTTGTGTTTTAAATAGGAATTCAGGTCATTTTTTGAGTTGTTGATACAGAAATCTATGCCACCTGTGAATATTATAAATAGATATTCAAATATTCAAATATGATTTCAGAGGCTCAAGGTGGTGGTGATAAAGACAAAGTCTTAGACAAGGTAGATGAGTCCACTGCTTATTCTGATAAAATTTATGGTGATTAGAGATATATTCATAACCATATCTAATCTTGTGAGATATTTTCCCAAATGCATTTATGGCAGACCTGATTGTTTTTGGGTTTCTACATTGTTAATGGAGATCTATTATAACCCTAATTATTCCCTAACTGATCGGATGGATTGACCCGTGAGCATGTGTGCTAGGGGAGGTTGTATATAAGTAGTTTTTAGTGCTTTCGTAGAAGTTTTTCAGCTTATGCAAGACTTTTTGTGGCATTCTTTCTTCCCTCAGGTTTTTATCTGTTTGTAATTTCTCAATGATTTCTAGATTATTCAAAGGCTTTTTGTGATATTCTCTCTATCCCTAGGCATTCTTTTCTATATTTGTCTTATCTAAATTATAATATAGTGGTTGGTATTAGAGATATCTTGGAGTTATTGACCCCTTTTTCTTTCTGCGTGTTTGTGTACTATTGTCAATGATTTTATTTAGATGACCTTGTGGATATTGTTCAATCCCCTGTCATTTTTTCTCATTTATGTGCCTATTTTCTAGAGTGAATGTCTATTTGTAGGTCATAGTCTGTGTCTATCTCTTTGAATATGTTATTGCTTTGTAAAATCTTTTCTTTCCCTAAATAGTCTCTTTTCATTTCAGACCTCTCTATGAAATACTTATGCAAGCCTATTCAACAAGTTGTGTTCTTCTTGATTCAAAATTTCATGCTAGTTCTTGGTCAGTGTGTTATGATTCTTATTACCTTCAGTGCATCACCTAGTAGGATAATATGCTTTTCAGTCATTTCCCTTCAGTTCTCCTTCTATCCCTTTTCCTTCCAAGTTTACTTTCATGTTTAAAATAAAATAAGGTGATTATCCAAGAGGAACCGGCCTAGACTATGGAGGCTTCACTTTAGTTAGCAGGGTATCACAACCTAGAAGTTATTCCCATGTTATACTATATTGTTAGGCTCAAGCACTTAACACTGTGCAAAATTTAGTGTATAACAATTCTGGCACGCCCGGTGGGACCACAACAATAAGTTCATCTTTAAAGATTATGTCATCTTTGATATGTTGATTACATAGTACTTACCTAACGAGGTTTCTCCTCAAAGCATGCCTGGAAACTTCATTGGTGTTAAGAAAAATAAGAGCCAATTCTAATAAATCTTATGGAAAAAATATATCCATGTTATGGCAAGACAATTTGCATTTGTACCCTTTAATCAGGGTAGTCCATTAATTTTTTCCCAACACCATGATGTACCTCTAGCAGCACTAAAAAGTATACCTTATTTCATAGGTGAAAGCCAAATAATAGCTTGTGAGTACATAAAAGATGTGGTTACCCATCTGTAGTATAAATAATATCACTGAAGAAGATGTGGCCACCAAGTAGTTGGTAGCCTCCTTTAAGGGTAAATCCCTGGAGTGGTTTAGAAATCTCATAGTTGGCTCCATTAATTAATGGGATAGGCTTGGAGAACTCCTTAACAGATACTCTAAGGATAAATTAGACTCTTTGTCTCTAGTAGAGAAACTTTGAATCATCAAGAGAGCCCCTCAAGAATAGATGACAGATTTTAATGGAAGATTTCTCAAGACATGGAATAGGATTCCTATTAATATAAGGCCTTCAAAAAATTATTCTTTTCTATATTTGTTAAAAAGCTTTAATAGTGATATATCTATCATGGTTCAGTCTTTGGGAGGTACTTCATTACCCTAGGCTTTGGATATAGTTGTTAAGGTAGAAAATTGTCTAATTTAGGCTGGTATGATAACCCCAAAGCCACCCATGCCTATCTCCCCTATTATTTATTCTAACATGCCTCTACAAATTCCAACATTCAACCATATACCCACTATTGTAGCACCTCAAGCTAGTTCTAGCAATGAGGGATTAAGAGCAGGTTTTTCCCAAGAACTGCAAACAATGAAAGGTGATCAACAAGAAAAAATAGCTTATTAAAAATTGGTCAATAAGAAATGAAAGAATTTTTGCAAACTCTAACCAAAGAGTTGACCAATATAAGAAGGCAAAATCAGGAATTTAGACCACCTTTTCAGTAGCTAAATCAAGGTCCTAACCAACTGTACCAAGCTCAAGGAAAATCCTATCAATAAAGAAGACCACAATGTACAGAAAATTATCAAGGTCACAAATAGAATTTGGTTAAGAGGCCATTTCACCGCTACAATCTAGTCAAGAGTATGGCCCCAACACAAAGCACACAAGAAGTTACATATCACTCAAACCCATTCTTTGGAAAGGAAACTCCAGATTATTCACATGTTTTCATGAACTATGAGTTTCCTACTGGAGAAAAGTCGAAGGCTCTGCAAAAAGAGGTAGTATCTTGTCAAGCATGTCTCCCTGAGATGCAAGTACATCAAGCTATTGGAGAAGGTCATCAAAGCGAGATGGTTACAAAGGAGGAGTGGTTGAAGGATAAGGTCTTCAATTTCCCAAGCTTAAAAAAAGGTATGTCTTATGTCTCCATCTAAATCCTCTAATTTTAGCTTCCCAAGTTTTAGAAGTAGTCATTCCTTCCAAGAGCTTGTACTTGAGGAGTTGCAGTCCACCACTCTACAAGGGTATTTATTTCAAGACATTTGTTATCCCAAGAGACCCCTCTGGTCTCTCAAGATACTGAACTGCCATGGCAACTTTCATGGACTCTACCTCCTAGCTATCACATGCCAAGTCTTTTCAAGGATACTAGTGAAGCATTAGAGAAACAAATTGTGGTGGGTGAGCTTTCATGTGATGAAGAGGAGTGAAAATCAAAGGTGTCAGTGTTGATTGATGACTATGACAAGTTGGCACAACAAGGTGAAGATATGGAGATTGATGCTCAACTTGAACTCTTGGTTTATTTATTTGAGGAGCTTCCCCTTTTTGTTGAAAGAGAGGAAGACATGTGATTACCTATGGCTGAAAGTCAATTAGGACAAAAGGATCACCATTAGCAAGGTAGTGATTAAGAGGAACATGCCATGTCCTTGTTCAATGAGCTTCCTAGTTTTGTTGAATAGAATGAGGCAGACGTGTTCATGACCACATCTACAATTTTGCAATAGCTGGAAGGCATAAGAAATTATGATGACAAACTAATTCATGAGCTTGCAATCAAAGAGGAATGCTCCCAATATGCAGAAGATAGCCAAAGCCTTGGGGAAAATTATTTGGAGAGCATCATAGAGGATTTTTGTATGGAGCTTGATGATAGGAAACTAGTTGTTCCTAAAGGCCTTCAAGATTTTGATAGTTTTGAGGAGCTCTTTGCTTGCTATATTAAGGATAAATATCCTCTGACAATGGAGAATGAGTTGATGAGATTGCCAGTGTTGCAGATTAACTCTCAAGATTTGAATGAAAATCATAAGAAGGAGACCATCAAAGAGAGCTCCAAGTATGTCATCTCAAGAGGATACCCCATTAGATACTTGGCTCGAGAAGAGTTTAATGAAGCATCCTCGTATGATCAATTTGATGTGAGTAAGTTTTACCCCATTTTTCAGGAGGCAATTCTATATTTTCTGACATACTTTTATGTGCCTCATATCTCAGTGGCTAACCTCATTCTTATAATGCAAGTCATCCTAAGGAGGAAGGGTATCTATTTTAACATTCCAGTGAATGGTTTTGTTTGACAAATTTTTGTACTAGTTAGTTTAGATTTGGTTAGTTTCCCTGCTTTCCTCCAAGTGCTTGTGCATAGTTTTTTATTTATGCTTGTATAGTCCTTTCCTATTTTGGTTGTAGTTCCTCCTCCTGGTTTCAATCCTCCTACTTCCCATAATTTTTTTTTTGTGCTCAATATAGACTCCTATGCCCAATGAAATGTCAATAGGCCACTGGTTTTAGATGTCTAGCAGGCTGACATTCAGTAGAAATCCCCAAAAATGTTACCCAAATTTCCTATCCTATGCAATTTTGGCTACAAGTGGAGTAAATGAGACTCCCAAAAGGGTAGAGACTAGCTTGTATTAATTATGCATGTTTCCTTGTCTTTTATCTTTCTCTCTACATATTTCTAGGACTAGTTTTACCCCTAGTTCATGTCTTAAATGACCTACATGAGAAACCCTTTGAATTCATGATAAACCCTAAGTTCTTGGTGGCCCGGTCTAATTATTCAATACCATTTCCATGCCACTTAAGTTCCTATTTTTTCATGTGTGCTTTAACATAACCTTAGTTATCTCTTAGTTGTACAACCCAGAAGGAATATTATTTTTATTTAGCAACTTGGAGATTACCTTAGTCCTATGATCTCGCAAGGAAATGGAATATGTTCTTTTCTTCAGGAGACTTAATGAAGGTCATTGATGTAGTTTCAGATCGCATGGATGATGTGAGATCTTAGATTAAACCCTGGGGTTATGCCTTCATTACATGACTTAGAGACTCAGTTTAGTCACGTAATCTCTAAATGAACTTAGAGTTAAAGTATGGTTTGTTTTTTCCTTCAATCACATGATCTCTAGATGGATTTAAGGTTATTCTCTTTTCTTGTGAGGCTTAATGTGAGCTGTTGATCTTGTTCTAATCTTGTGGATGGTGTTTAATATCATAATAAACCATAGAGTTATAAAATCTTCTAGCAAAATTAGAGTTTTCTTAAGTCACGTGATCTTGGAATGAATCAGAGTTGCAATAAAATTAAAGTCAAGTTATGATCTAAGCCATCGATCGTGTTTTGATCTTGTGGTTCTCTCATAATCTCACAATGAAATGGAATATTCTTCTATGTTCTAGAGATTAAGCATAGATCATTGATCTTGGGTCCGATCTTGTGGCTGGCATGTGATCTTACAATAAACTCTAATTTAAAGAGATGATCTAGTGACTTGGAGACATGAAGGATTTCAGATACCAGGGTTAAATATGAGTCAAAGGAAAGTTAAGGCAAATGTTAGAACTAAGGGTAATATTTGAGAAAGTCCCATTTGATTGAATGGTAGGCATAAAGCCTTAATGCAAAGATGCTCAAAATCTATCCATTAAGGCATCACGCCTTGAAGACACATGTCCATGGAGGGCCAAGATGAGCAAGGCATAACTAAAGTTAAAGACCGATCAAGTTTAGTGTGATCGAATAGACTGTGCAAAGCCTCAATGAAGAAGTGATTGAAATCTAATGATCAAGCCATCCCACCAAGATTACATGTTGCACTTATGATGTCATGGCTCCCAAGTTGAAAAGATAAATTAAAGACACGACAAGTATAGAAAATCAGATGGCGGGTGTAAAGGCTTGATAATAAAGATGAAGATGTTTAATTGTTGAGGCATTGTGCCAGGGTACCAAGTGTCTATGATCAGATATAAACCCAAAGTCATAGATAAAGATAAAGATAGATCAACGGTTGTATGTTAAACAAGAAGTTAGGTCATTATTTGAGTCATTGATACAGACATTTGTGCCACCTGTGACTATTATAAACAGATTTTCAAATATTCAAATCTAATTTCAGAGGCTTAAGGCGGTGGTGATAAAGACAAAGTCTCAAACATGGTAGATGATTTTAGTGCTTATTCTGATTAAATTTATTGTGATTAGAGATATAAATTCATAACCATATCTAATCTTCTGAGATATTTTCCCAAATGGATTTATGGCAAACTTGATTGTTTTAGGGTTTCTACATTGCTCAATGGATATCTATTGTAACCCTAATTCAGTGCTAACAAATTGGATGGATTGACTCCTGAGCCTGTGTGCTAGGGGAGGTTGTATATAAGTAGTTTTCAGTGCTTTTGTAGAGTTTTTTCAGCTTATGCAAGACTTTCCATTTCATTCTTTCTTCCCTCAAGTTTTCATCAATTTGTAATTTCTCATTGATTTCTAGATTATGCAAAGGCTTTTTGTGATATTCCAGTAGTAAAATTTGGCCATATTTTTCATGCAAGTTGGTCAATTTTTTGATGCAGGTTGGTCGACCAAATGACCGCTAATTTCGTCAGAGTTTTTTATCGATTAAGCGACCCAAATTTTTTTTTGTCACATTATCGACAGTAATAGTGACGAATAATCGACTGTATAATGTGTTGAGATTGTGGACATTTCGATCGATATAGTCCATTGATCATTGTCATTTTCATTGAACTATCGTCATCAGAATGCGTTGAGACTATGGTATTATGGTTGATGTAGTTCATTGGTCATTTTCATCATCATTGAACTATCAACTTTACTATGCGTTGAGACTGTGGCATTCTGGTTGAAACAGTTCATTGATCATTGTCATCAACGTTTAACTATCGACTTTAGTATGCATTGAGACTGTGGCATTCTGGTCAAAACATTTTGTTGATCATTGTCATCGTCGTCAAACTATTGACTTCAGAATGCATTGAGACTATGGAATTCTAGTCCAAATGGTTTGTTGATCATTTTCATTGTCATTGAACTATAGACTTTAGAATGTGTTGAGACTGTGGCATTTCGATCGAAGTAGTTCATTGATCATTGTCATCGTCATCGAAATAGAGACATTAGGATGTGTTTAGACTGTGGCATTTCGGTCGAAGCAGTTCATTGATTTAGTTTTGGGCCGTCAAAATAGAAACATCAAAATGTGTTGAAACTGTAGCATTCTAGTTGAATCATTTTTTTGATATATTTGGTGCACGTCAAAATAGCGATGACATATCCATTATATATATATATA
>MU228022.1:5350399-5366411 GCA_018584345.1 Thuja plicata
GTGAGTTAGTCATTAGGACTAAGGTCACAATAATAGCCTTTGTTAGTTGTTTATTTAATTTCTTAAGTTAGAAGCTTAGCTTAGGTGAGAGTCTTAAATGTGTTCTAACACATCTTGTTGTTATAAATATTCCATAAGGTTATAAACGGATTTGGATCCTTGAGACATAGGAGGTTAGAAGCCCAAGAATATAGGAACATGGCATAAGTGGAAGTTGCCAAATGTACAAAAGAAGTTGCCTTAAATTTTGCAATTATTGCAAAAGAGTGCATGCCATTCGAGTATCTTTGGATTCCCTAAGTTGTAGGAGGTTATGCTCAAGAAATAGGCCCAAAAATGAAGGAAATGACATCTAATGATACCTAAGAATCTAACACAAAATATTATGGAATCATGTAATAGTTTGGAGGAAAAGTTAATAGAGATCTGCAAGCATTTTTACAGAAAATTATTGGTGTTTTTGTGGACAGTCATACTTAATGGATTGAATGACTAAAACCAGTGCTGGCTTAGTGTTCTATAGTTTGTTTATGAACTTTTTAATTTGAAGTGTTAGTCATTTTGAGGTCATCTATCTTCTGATTTTTAGCAATCTAGTTCAAGGTGTGTAATTAACTAGTGTTTTGAGTAGTTTAGAGAGTCATGGCTCCCCCATGAAATCTAACCATGGTTAAATATCCATATTAGATGGAAATGGTCATTATTTTATATATTTTTATGAGTTAGGAGTCTGGAAAGTATGAGGAACTATTTTATATGCTAGGCCCTAGGTGAGTTTGTGAAGCCCGATTAGAGGTCTAGAGGTAGAAAGAGTGCTGAAACATTGCATGGAGGTATGGATTTGTACAAGGGAAGGAGTTTTTCATGAATTTAAAAATCATATCTATCCATTCTATGTAGATATAAGTCTTACCAATTGTTTAGTATTTGGTTTGAACAAGTTTACTATCAAAATCATAGTTTAGTCCTAGAAATTAGGCCTATTAGGCCTCTTGTCCTTGTTTGTAGGAACCCCCTGTATGGTCACTATCAGACCTAGAAAATTTTTTATTATTTTAAAAATTCCAAAAGGGTATTCAAATCAAGTCTTATTTTTCCAATTTGTTTGGAAAAGTTTTGCAAGAAATAGGAAAAGCTGACTGGTTAGGGCTACTAGAATAGGCCTATTTTTAAGGTCAATTCATGAAGATTCATGGAATCTGATCAGAAGATTATTGAAGACCCTTCCAAGATGGATCAAATGGAATATAAAATGAATTTTTTCATGATGGAGAAGACCCCTACAATGTTGGAGCATGTTTATGGATATTTGGCACTTAGAGACTTCTAAGTGAGTGTGGAGAAGTGAATCAAAACTAAGGTGTTGATCATTCAAGGTTAAGTTTTTAGAGATTGACTCTTATAGAAAAGTTGGAATAGGTCTTAGTTAATGATCTAAGCCTATTGGAAGATCCTAAAGAGGAATAGGATTCTAGGAGGCAAGTGAAGTTTCTTGGAGGGTATGAAAACAAGCCTTGAAGTTTATCATACATCATATTGGTATTAGAGCTTGGATTTGATCAAGCTTGTGGTGGATGTTGCATCCTATTGAGCAAGTGGGAGAAAATACTACTAGAAGTGTAGAGAAATATAAAACCATGGTGACTAATGCTGAGCTAGCTAAAAATGTGGATGAGCCAGAAGAAGACAACAGATTGCTGAGAGAAAGGTTGTCTCAAATGGAGCAACTCTTGGGAGAAGTCCAAGACAAAGCAGAGAAGATGAAAGACAAGATAGATCAAAAAGAAGAACAAGAAGTGAGGGAAAAGGGAATGGATATAGAAGAGGAAGTTCCAAATCCTGACCCTGTTAGTGATCAAGAACCCTTCCTAAAGGCATTGAAGGCTTTAAGTGGTAAAGCTTTGGAGGGTGTGCCACTATTTAGTGGAAAAATGGATCTAGATTCAGTTGTGGGCTGGATAGATAGCATAGAGAACCATTTTGAATGTGATGGTATCATAGAGGCCCAAAAAGTGAGTGTGGCCAAGTAAAGGTTGAGAGGATCAGCTCTCACATGGTGGAAGTTTGTTCAAACTGAAAGGGAGAAAGAAGGAAAGAGTCCTATACTCTCATGGAAAGGAATGGTAACTAAGTTGCAATAGACTTACTTACCTGATGATTATGAAGTTCATCTTCATATAAGAAGACACAATCTTAGACAAAAATATTTGGATGTCCAAGCATACATTGAAGCATTTCAAAAATTGTTCTTAAGGTCACAAGTGGTTGAAGATGAAAGCATCAAACTAGCTAGGTATATGAATGGACTTAAATGGTCTATTCAAGAAGACATGAGTCTTATGAACTTCAAAACCATCTTCCAATGCTATCAAATGGCCTTGAAGATAGAGGAGAAAGGCAAAAGAAAACAAGAGCAAAGTTCTAAAAGAAAAGGTAAAGGAAGGGATAATAGAGGATCAAGAGGTGGATATGGTGGAAGGAGTTCTGAATCGAGAATACAAGGAGAAGTAAAATAGAGTGAGCAGAAAGAAGGAATTTCTAGTAGAGGTGGTAGAGGAAGGAACTCAAGTTTTAGGGGTAGAAGTGGTGGAAAAGGAGGAAGAGACAACTATTTTTCCAATATAAAATGTTACCATTGTAACCAAATGGGACACCCTGCCTATAGGTGTCTAGAGAAGAGTAGTACTTCTCAAGGAGGTAACAAGAGGACTAATTTGGTCCAAGAAGACACAAGTGTAGCTGATAAACACCTTGAGGTGCCATTAAATTTAGAGGAAGGTGAGAACCTCATGATGAGGAGGACATTGATCAATGAACCAGTCAAGGACGAGTCAAGCCAAAGGAGGTCCTTGTTTAGGATCAAATGCAAGATGATGAACAAGGTTTGTAGAGTCATCATTGACTCTAGTTCTACTGACAACATTGTGTCAAAGGAGGCTATCAGCAAGTTAAATATGACAAGAATACCCCACACTAGTCCTTACAAGGTCACTTGGCTCAATAAGGGACAACATGTCTTGGTAAACGAACAAGCTTGGGTGGAGTTATCCATAGAAAGGTATAAATACAAGGTCTTGTATGATGTGCTTCCTATGGATGCATGTCACTTGCTCCTAGGTAGGCCATGGAAATTTGACTGTCAAGTTCTCCATGATGGAGTGAAGAACTCTTATGTTTTTAAGAAGGACAAATGTGACTTTTAGAATTTAGTCACTCTTAGAAGATGCAGAAGTGAGGACAACAGGTCCTAATGTACTTATGGTTGGTGAAAAGGAGTTCTTGGAGGCCCTAGAAGAAGGATAAGGGGTTGGTTTTTCTCTAGTGTTAAACCCTAAGGAAGAGGAAGAAAAAATAGTAAAGAGGACAAAGCTACCACAAGAGATACAAGAAATGTTGCAGAAATATGAAGGCATTGTAAGTGATGGACAACCATCAAAATTACCCCCTATAAGGCCCATAAGCCATAAGATTGACCTTATTACTAGAGCTACCCTACCCAATAAGGCTTCCTACAAGATGACACCTCAACAGAATGAGGAAATAGCTAGGAAAATTCAAGAGTTACTAGAACAAGGCCTTATAACGAAGAGTATTAGTCCTTGTGCTATACCCACAATCCTAGCCCCTAAGAAAGGAGGTACTTGGAGATTGTGTACTGAATCCAAATCCATAAATAGGATCACTATCAGATATAGGTTCCCTATCTCTAGGATAGAAGACTTGATGGATTGTCTAGGAGGTGCAAGGTACTTCACCAAGATAGATGAGTGGAAGACAACCTTCAAGACCACTGAAGGGCTGTATGAATGACTAGTCATGCCATTTGGCTTATCAAATGCTCCATCAACTTTTATGAGGTTGATGAATGAAGTGCTCATGGATCACATTGGCAAGTTTGTAGTGGTATACTTGGATGATATACTCATCTTTAGTAAGACAAGAGAGGATCACCTCAAGCATGTGGAATCAATACTTAAGAGGCTACATAAAGAAAAGTTAATGATTAACTTGGATAAATGTGAGTTCATCAAAACAGAGCTAGTGTACCTAGGATTTTTCTATCTCATGGTAATCTAAAAATGGATAAAAGTAAAGTGGAGGCCATTATGAATTGGCCCACTCCAAGGACAGCAATAGAGGTAAGATGTTTTCATGGACTTTCTTAGTATTATAGGAAGTTCATAAGGCAATTTAGTGCTATTTGTGCTCCAATGTTGGATAAAATTAAAGGAGGAATGAAGACCAAGTTCATGTGGAATGAACAAGCTAACAAGAGTTTTGAGTTTCTAAAGGAAAAGATTGCTACCCAACCAGTGTTAGTCCTACTAAGCTTTGAGAAGATCTTCACCATTGAATGTGATGCAAGCAACATAGCTATTAGGGCTGTCCTAAGCCAAGAGGGTAGAATAGTAGAATTTCACTCTGAGAAGTTGAGTGAAGCAAAGAAGAAGTATTCTTCTTATGACCTTGAGTTGTATGCATTGGTTCAAGCCTTGAGAAAGTGGAGGCACTACTTGCTGCCCAGGGAGTTCATTGTTTATTTAGATAATCAAGCCTTGATTTTTCTGAATTCTCAAGAGAAGTTGAGTCACAAGCACATGAAGTGGGTTGAGTACCTACAAGCTTACACCTTTAACATCAAACATAAGAAAGGTGTCCAAAACAAAGTTACTAATGCATTGTTAAGAAGAGCTCTTACCATTAAAGAGATTCGGTTGAAGAGAATGGGAATAGATCACTTCAAGGATCTATATGCTAAGGATGATGACTTTGGAGATATTTACAAGGTATGTGTTGAATACAAGAACCATTTCTATAGTGAGTATGTTGAATATACTTTGCAAAGTAACCTTTTGTTTAAAGGCAATAAGATATGTGTCCCTAGAGGTTCCATTAGGGAGAACATGATTCAAGAGAAGCACGATGGTGCATTGAGTGGTCATTTTGGGATCACAAAGACACAAGAACTAATTCAAAGGTTCTACTATAGGTCAAGAATGAATGTTGATGTCAAGAGGTATGTGGAGAGTTGTAATGTGTGTCAAAGAGCCAAGGGTACTTCATCAAATGCTGGTATTTATCAGCCCCTACCTATTCCTACTAGGCCTTGGGAATGCTTAAGCATGGAATTTGTAGTTGGGTTCCCCAAGACAAGACAAGGTATCAATAGTGTTTATGTAGTTGTGGACAGATTTAGTAAAATGGCTCACTTTTTGTCATGTAAGACTACAAATGATGCAAGTCAAATAGCATCTCTATTCTTCAAAGAGATAGTGAGAATCCATGGATTGCCTATCAGCATTGTTTTAGACAGAGACACAAAGTTTATAAGTCATTTTTGGAAGATTCTTTGGCAAAGATTGGGCACCAACTTATCTTTTGGGTCAGCCTACCATCCCCAAACTGATGGTCAAACCAAGGTTATTAATAGGAGCCTTGGAAACCTTCTAATATGCTTGACTAAAGAGTACATACAACAATGGGATTAGTTGATTGCACAAGCTGAATATGCCTACAACGACACCTTGAATAGATCCACAGGGAAGAGTCCATTTGAGATAGTTTATGGACTACATCCAAGGGGTGTCTATGAGTTGAGAGATCTAAAAGAAGGAGTCAAAGAAAGTGGATATGCTGATGACTTTGCATATGCTATGAAAGAGGTTCATGAAACAGTAAGGAAGACATTGGTAGACAACACCAAAAAACACAAAGCAAAGGTGGATGAAGGTAGAAGGATAGTTTAGTTCAATGTTGGTGATCTTGTCATGGTGCATCTAAAAAAATCTAGATTGAAAAAAGGAGTCCCTCACAAGTTTTAAATGAGGAGGATAGGACCCTGTCCTATATTGGCAAGGTATGGTGACAATGCTTACAAAGTAGACCTGCCAGATGACAGTGGACTATCAAATATTTTCAATGTTGTAGACCTTGTCCATTATAAAGGGCCTCAAGAAGACTTGGACCAGACCATACATGAAGTGATCATGGATGTAGAATACTTAGAACTCCCTACTACTACAAATACAAGACCAGACAGTGTAATAGACACTAGAGTCTACAAAAAGACTAGATTCAAGGAGTATAAAGAACACCTCATTCAGAGGTATGGGTAGAGTGCTGCTGATGCATTTTTGATCAAGGAATCATAATTAAAAATTATGGGAATTGATCCTACCATCATCAATCCAAGGGTGGATTGAAGTTCTTAATTTTGGGGAGGATGGTGCAGGAGCACCTAGGCTAGCCTCCATTAGTTAGTAAATTGTGGCTTGTACTTGACTCTAGCCAAGTCAAGAGCTTATTTTAGTTTGTTTTAGGACCTTAGAAGGTATCTTGATATGTTGGGTAGGTGAGTTGGTCATTAGGACTAAGGTCACAATAATAGCATTTGTTAGTTGTTTATTTAATTTCTTAAGTTAGAAGCTTAGCTTAGGTGAGAGTCTTAAATGTGTTCTAACACATCTTGTTGTTATAAAGATGCCATAAGGTTATAAATGGATTTGGATCTTCAATAAATAGGAGGTTAGAAGCCCAAGAATATAGGAACATGGCATATGTGGAAGTTGCCAAATGTTCAATTTTGCAATTATTGCAAAAAGTGCATGTCATTCGGGTATCTTTGGATTCCCTAAGTTATAGGAGTTTATGCTTAACCAACAAGCTCAAAAATTAAGGAAATAAAATCTAATGATACCTAAGACTTGAACACAAAGTATTATGGAAGCATGTAATAGTTTGGAGGAAAAGTTAATAGAGATCTGCAAGCATTTTTACAAAAAATTACTGGTTTTTTTGTGGAGAGTCATACTTAATGGACTGAAAAAATAAAACCAGTGCTGGATTAGTGTTCTATAGGTTGTTTATGAACTTTTTAATTTGAAGTGTTAGTCATTTTGAGGTCATCTATCTTCTGATTTTCAGCAATCTAGTTCAGGGTGTCTAATTTACTAGTGTTTTGAGTAGTTTAGAGAGTCATGGCTCCCCCATTAAACCTAACCATGGATAATAATCCATATTATATGGAAATGGTAGAGGAGTCATTAGTGTATATATTTTTAGGAGTTAGGAGTCTGGAAATTATGAGGAACTATTTTATATGCTAGGCCCTAGGTGAGTTTGTGAAGCCCGATTAGAGGTCTAGAGGTAGAAAGAGTGCTGAAACATTGCATGGAGGTATGGATTTGTACAAGGGAAGGAGTTTTTCATGAATTTAAATATCATACCTATCCATTCTATGTAGATATAATTCTTACCAATTGTTTAGGATTTGGTTTGAACAAGTTTACTATCAAAATCATAGTTCAGTCCTAGAAATTAGGCCTATTAGGCCTCTTGTCCTTGTTTGTAGGAACCCCCTTTACGGTAACTTTTAGACACAGAAACTTTGTGAATGTTTTAAAAATTCCAAAAGGGTATTTGAATCAAGTCTTATTTTTCCAATTTGTTTGGAAAATATTTGCAAGAAATAGGAAAAGCTGACTGGTTAGGGCTACTAGAATAGGCCTATTTTTAAGGTCAATTCATGAAGATTCATGGAATCTGATAAGAAGATGATTGAAGAACCTTCCAAGATGGATCAAATGGACTAGAAAAGGAATTTTTTCATTATGGAGAAGACCCTTGCAATTTTGGAGCATTTTTATGGAGATTTGGCACTTAGAGCCTTCTAAGTGAGTGTGGAGAAGTGAATCAAAACTAAGGTGTTGATCATTCAAGGTTAAGTTTTCAGAGATTGACTCTTATAGAAAAGTTGGAATAGGTCTTATTTAATGATATAATCCTATTGGAAGATCCTAAAGAGGAATAGGATTCTAGGAGGCAAGTGAAGTCTCTTGGAGGGTATGAAAACAAGCCTTGAAGTTTATCATACATCACAGATCCATGATTGGTAAACTTCAATATGTTGTTCACACTAGAATTGATATTGCTTTAGCAGTTGGTATTGTTGCAAGGTTTTCAGTTAATCCTAGAGAGAATAATTTGATGACTATCAAAAGGATTCTGAGATATCTTAAGGGTACTAAAGAGTATGGATTATGGTACAAGAAAGGAGGAAACTTTGATTTGAAGACTTTTACTGATGCTGATTGGGCAGGAAGTGTTGATGACAAAAAGAGCACAAGTGGTGGAGCATTATTTAGGAAAGAGGTTAGTCTCCTAGACAAGCAAGAAATAGAACTACATTTTTTAGTCTACAATAGAAGCAGAGTATGTTTCTGCAATGGTAAATTGTTCAAATATCATATGGTTCAAATAGTTGTTGTCAGGTATGAAGGTGGAAATCAAAGAACCAATTATTATCTACTGTGAGAAAACTAGTGCTATTAACATTTCAAAGAACCCTGTGACACATACTAAGACTAAACATATTGCAATAAATTATCATTTCTTGAGGAAATAGGTTTAGGACAAGGAAGTAAGATTGGAATATGTGAATACTAAAGAAAAAATTGTAGACATATTCACAAAACCATTACCTAAGGAAGCATATTTGTATCTCAGAGGAAAGATAGGGTTGATTCCCCTAACTGATGCTCACTAAAACATAGTTTAGTGATGCATCAACCGAGCTATAGAACAAACTTAACATGTTGATGCAAGTATTTAGAGCTTATTGCACATGAATCAGTACAAACATGTACATTACAACTTCATTGGATTTATATATTAGTTGGTGTCTTTGGCATTGGTTTTAAAAGAGGGAGAGTTATTTTTATGTCATAAAGATTACAGAGGGAGAAACTTTATCAAGTTATTTTGATGTCATAAAGATTACAGAGGGAGAAAATTTATCAGAAACATAGATTAATGTAAGAGGGAGAAATTTGTATTTCAGTGATTGTGAAGAGAGAGGGAGTTTTTGGATGAGAATCAAAATGAAGCTAAGGACATTAATAAAAATTTCATTCTTGTGTTTGTTTCTCTATAATTCTTTTTAGTATGACATGTTGTGTTGCCATCAATGCCAAAGAGGGAGATTGTTGATGACAATTATTCAATTGTGTATTGTCATTGATGTTAACACAAGTATAGTGATATCTACACAAATGTCTAATCCTATCCAAGAATAGATAGTTCATGCCAAGCACTCTCAGGCATTGAAGAAGACCAAAGTGATTTTTAGTTCTAACTGAGTTCACTCGGGCATTACAGTGTTGGTCGGGCATTGAAGGATTTCAGTGTTGACTGAGTTGAACAGTTAGTATCAGTTGACTAATAGTAGTTTATATTTTATGAATAATTGGTTATATGCAGCCAACAGACATGAGTTTTATTATTTATTTGGAAGGATATTAAGGCCGACTTGACAAGGATTATCATATTTATGTAAGGTCAAGTTTGGATTGAATATGTGGAACAATAAGAAAAAGAAGAAATGTGTTTATGACATGAAGAATGAAGGAAAAATTAGATGGGTTTATGATTGAGGATAGAACATAGAGGACTGCAATAGAATATCTAATCAGTAAGGATCAAGTAATTAAATCCAGAATAGAGATCTGAATCAGCAAAGATAGTTGCTTATCAAAGCAGGTCAATCCATTATTACTTTCTAACAATTGTAGCAGTGATCAAAATCTCTTAACAGAGTAGACTTAACAGTCTTTTTTAAATCCTCTCACAAGGTGACATTTCTACATTGAAGTGTTTGAAGACCTCTAACAAGGCCACTCCTTATAGGGTGATTAAATCCTCTAAGAGGGTCACACCTAATAGTGTGTTATTGTAACCTTTAATAGGGTTGGCTCCTAACAGGGATCACTTCAAAGAGTGAAAAAAAGTGACTAGTTGCAATTGGTGGTTTTTCCCATATCGGGTGTCCACGTTAAATCTTGGTGTTATCTATGTACATTTCAATTTCTTTATGGTTTATGTTTCTACAATTAATTACTTAAGGATAATCGTAGTCAATATCTTAAGATTTTCTATGTTAATCGAGTGACATTAGAATATTAGTGTTAACCAAGCAATAGTGATAAATTTGTTTAAGATATCTAAGGGACTTGGATTTATTTTTGTGGTAACTGATTCACCCCTCCCCTCTCAGCCACTCAACTCATTTCCAACATATTAAACCCCAACTTGACAAGCTGTAAAAGTGCAATTATACTAACCTCACTACTCAAATTGGCTAACAATTCAACTACCAAAATATACCTTTAAAAATTATTTACCACCCCATACCATAAATAATTTATAGATTGTGACATGTAAAAGAATAGAATTGGAGCTCTTCTCTTAATTTTGATTTTATATATTTGTTATTGCTGAAATTCTAACTTTCCTCAACCAAGACTCTATATGATTTAACATTAATTACTCAAGAAAACATTAGAATCTAAACAAAATCAAAAGGGCCTTTTATAAAAATTCTATCATAATTCTAAACAGAAAATCAAATATCACTCATATAATTCAAAAACTAGTGACTTCCAATACATCTTATTCCATCCATAAGAGTAACTATAATAATTTTATTATTAGAACATAAAGAATTTACCTAATTTAAGAAAAATAAGTTCAAATATATTTTAAAAGACTTCTAAATACTTCTTATTTCAACAAGATCAAATGAATTTATGCTTCTACAAAACCTACGATTTCATTTGTGAATCAATAATACAACTAACCTACTTATATAACAATTAAAGATCATAAGCTTAGAGTCAATTTTGGAAAATCAAAAGAGATTGAAGATACATCGGGTGATACTTAAGACATTTGACATCATATTTTAAAAATACATCCATCATTTCTGACTTCAACTCCATGTGAAATACAAAGTCTAGCAGCAGTTAGCAACACTAAAATAGAAAGTGTCATGCCTAAGAGAAACTTCACAGAGACATATAAGTAATTTATTTGAATAGTTTTGTTAAGGGTATGTATATTGTAGTAGATAAGTGTTCTATCCATATTAAAATTGTGTTTACTCTCTCACACACCTTATCACCTTGAAAAGATTGACTACTTAAGTGATAATCAAGCAATTAGATATGAATTTGAGTGTGGTAATGATCTCACTCTTGCATATATAAGTGTTTGAAGTGAAATGAATTTATCTTATAATAGCTACAATAAATGAAAGGCTTCCCCCTACCACCCCCCTCCTCCCCCCAATTTAATCTTAATCATTAAAATAATAAATATTCATGTGAACATTACTTATGTAAGCATAAATAACCTTGTATGATTGTTCTCTCCATCCCTTTGGGTTTTGTGTGTATACTAACCCTACATTAACTAGTTGTGGACAACGATAATTCCTCTTTTGTGAGTAACTAATAAATGAGTGGTTCATGGTACATCACAAATCACCTTTGAATGCTTAAATGTTCTTCTAGGTCTCATATTGCATTGGAAAGTAATATTGTTGAATGATATTATTTCATGAAATAAATTAGGAAAGGCCATAAAAAGTCAGATTAATATCTGTATGGAAATATGTTCTTTCTTTTCCCTACACCCTTTTCTAGAAAGTTAAACTTGAGAATTCTTAAATGAGTTATGTGTTTATTTTCAAAGGGTTCATGTACATATGATTTTTAGGATTAAGAAAAAGTGTAAATGATAGATTAACAATAATCATATGAAAACTGGCAATGGTGAAAGTAGGTAAAAAATATACAATATAAGATGATGTAAATATTCCTATCTGCTCTTGCCAAGAAGGCTAACTAGGACATTAATATATGTATGAAATGATAAATTCTTAGGTGATCTTGTATTTTTTCCAATGGCCAAATCAAGAAAAGGATAAACATATATATATCTTCCTTACTCCCATGCTTTTGAATATATTTTACAAACTGAGATTAGCTAAAATTATCTCATGAATGTATCTTCCCTATTTAATGTCATCTCAATAAGTAGAAAGAGTCTTTCTCTCCTCCCTTTCACATAGGGCATTTTGGAATAGGTCATCATTAAGGTGGTATTAAAAAAAAGTGTTGTGCATATTAGTGCCCATACCCTTGTCTAGCAATATTTTGTCACATAAGGTGTGTTGCATAGAATGTGTCACTTGTAGCATCCTCCTTTTGTTCTACTCTTGTCTTCTTCAGAACATGTATAAATGTTCTTCTACACATTATAGGCACTAGGTGGCATCGCACCTGGCAACAAAAATGGCATGCACATGTTCCATTGGATATTGCAATGATGTTATTTCAAAAAGAGAAATTTGTTGTGTTTGTGGTGATTTATCCATGATAAAAAATGGTCGTTACACTCATTCCTTCTCAATCCAATGGCATCTATGATTCTAAGGTCTCCCGTTTCATTTGGATTTAGATTTTGATATATCAATGAATATTGTGATACCCTTCAAATCCAACAACCACCATGAGGATTTATTACTTGCATCAACATACATGCAACATGTAAGATATATGTGTGGAATCCTAACCTCTTCTATTGGCATAAAGAGCTTCAAAATCATCCAGCTCTTATTAGGAAAATATGGGTTATGGATTTAAATTAGAAAGAAGGTTACATGCCAATGAACTTGATATAGTGATGCATTTTGAGTGTACAATTTGTCTTCCATGATTTTCATTTTCTTTCTTTTAGTTTTTATTTTTTTCTATAATATGGCACCCTCCATAAATATTTGAAAAGTTAACAATAGTTTTTAAAAAATGATAAGGCAAGAGAGTTTATTCTAGATATGAGGCATCGACACTTGGATCTATAACTTATCAAAGAGTGTCAACTTTAATCTTATGTTGGTGTGCCAAAAACTATGAATTTTATGATCGGGGAAGAATGATGATGAATGCAATGCCCAAAAAAAAATTTAATAGAGGTAGGATATAAAGACACAGTGGTATCTTTCAATCAATATGTTTTTTAAAACTTAGAAGTTACAACCTAAAGAAAAGATAGGAAAATTTATAAATCTATTTAAGGTTAGTATGCTACAGTCAACAAGAGGAATCCGAGTGCAACTAGAGATCAATACAACCATGAACATAAATCCAAAAAATAAGGCTTCTATCATTAGTGCAAGGATAGGTATGTTCAATGCCATTAATGGAAGTGACACTCATGATGCTAGAGGTAGTGTATTGTGTCAAAGTAACAAGTAAAGGTGACATGTTTCAAAATAGTGTTGTTAAGATGTTGAATATCAAGAGAACATGACAATGATGCCATGTCATTGAAGGATAAAAATAATAGTTTACAATAATAAAATTGCATGAAGGATGCATTAATCAATGACCATCATACACAACATTCATTTCTATGAGGAATATGAGGGCACTATTACCAATATAGAGGAAAATACCAAAATAATGCTATAAAAATGCTTAAGTAAGCATAAACAATGGTTTCAAATAAAAAGAAGCATATATCTAAAGGAAATAGACCTATCATAATTACAGTCAAGCACCAAATAATAAAATCATCACTAGTGAAATTAGTGACTAACAAGACACCACTGTCATAAAGCATAAATATGTTGATTCCTTAGTAGCGAGGTATGAATTATATGTAGCATAGATTTAAAAATGTAGTATTAATCGTAAAGAGATGCTATTTCAGACCACCGGGAATCAATGATTCAAATCCATTTCATAGAAATAATCAAAGATGAAAGCACAATGTTTCTATACTAGGAAGGAAAAAAACCACATAGATGAATATATAGTAGCCATGATCACTACCATGGAAATAATATTAAGGCATAGAAACCAATGATATTCAAGTATGGGGATTGAAAATATTGATGCACAAATATAAGGGACAATGGTTTCAAGCCATGAGGTAATACTTGTATGAAGGACAACACCAACATGAAAATTGTAAGACATAATGAATTTAAAGATTTAACAGTCAAGTGAATGTTATTGCAGAGCATAGAAGGTAGTGGGAACATTTTAAATAATAGATTATAAGAACAGTAGAAAACTCCCAAATATTATTGAAAAATGATACTGCTACATTAAGGGAAAGATGTGTGATGGATGATCATGAACCATAGACAATATTCCATTCATTTCTTTGAGGTTTCAAGATAGATATCCACAGTGTATCAACACAATGAAGGGGGAAAAACTAGAAGACAACAAATATCAATGAAAGGTAATAGATCAACCCAGTGTGCAAACAAAGAAAGAGCGTAGAATAATAGTGAGGAACCATGAAATCTATAACTTTAATGGGGTTTGAAAACCCATTTATTTACAAAGTCCTTGAAATGTTCCTATAACTATCATAAGCAATAATTTGAATAAAATGAACTGTTTATAGTAGAGAAAAAAAATTGTAAAATTACTGTACTTATGATACGTACATATTCATTAAATGCCATAACACATGAGTGCTGAAAATTTTTTCTGTATAAAGTATTATAACTTTTGAAAAACAAATGGGAGAGTTGTATGTAATGCCCAAAATTCAAAACACTAGATTGGACATTAAACAAATTATTTATTTTAATCTAAACACATCTAATTTGCAATATTTTTTTTCTTTCTAAACAATGACATACTACATTAATAAATAGTGTGAACCTATTTGTTATATCATTTAACTAGAATCTAAAATGATAATAAATCTACTTAGAACAATAAATCTTATTACAATGTTCAAATAACCAACATGACCTGCAACTACATACCTTAATTTCTCTTTCTTGCATGTGTATCATATTCTCCTTGCCTCTCTATTTCCTACACCTGTATATACAGTTACATAATTAGATGCATGATATAAAATTCATAGTTGATTACATACAAGATCGTAATATAAGCTACATCAATAACTTAGCTAAATCAATCATAAGGTATTTAAAACTAGTTTCGTAAAGAGATGCAAACTATGTAAAATATTGGTAAGGGGTGGCAAGACCAAGGAAGAACTCAAAAGTACAAGACCTAAGGGCCAAACCTAATTCCTTTGGAGCTCATCATAGATGGCATTGCCTACATAACACATAGAGACATTGTAGTTTAGGTTTAACTTTAAGACCAGTCTTTTAAAGGATGGTAGAAGTGGTTATGCGACCCATTTCTAGGGTAGAGTCCCCAGACAATGTCTCCATCAGCTACTGATGTAGGTTGCAGGAATCTAGTGCTACTGATAGCCAGCCTAAATTTGCTCCAAGGTCTCATTAATGTACCTTATAGGGTATTATCAAACCCTACCTTTAGAAACTCACTAAGATCTTCACCTCAAGTTCTCTAGACCCGGTTCCCACCATTAAGCTCTTATTTCATGTTGTAGAATCTACTAGGATAGATTCTTTCTCCAAGCTAAAATGACTGGTTTATCCTGAGAAACAAAACAAAATTAATTACTTAGAGAATACATGAAAAATACTGAAGATAGTTTCCAAATACTTTTTTTATTTCTCTATTCAAAATCTAAAATCTATTACAGGTATAATCCTCTATCTATCTCTCTTATAAACTTTTAACTATATAACCATCTCTCAAAAATATCTTGCACCCTCCAACAACTTTAAAAAAATTGTAAAGAAGGAATGGGTGATCAATAAATGACCCTCTCCTTACTGGAATAGGTGTCCCTATCCATAAAGACACAAGTGACATGTTAGGAGCCGTTGTAGTTGACCCAGTTTGTCATAAATGTCAAATCTTGTGTTTCCTTGATCGTTAACTGATATTACCGAGTAACAAACCGTCATTGCAAAGCACTAGTCCCAAGCATAAAAAAAATAGTCTTCAACACTCGAGCGTCAGTCAACAACCCTGAGTAGCAAACCCAACCGACATAGTAAAACCTGAGTAACATACCCGAGTAGCAAAACTAGCCGACCATTAGTGTAACCTGATAAACAGTATTTCTTGAGTACTAGTGTAACCCAAGAAGTAGTATTGACTGAGAATGTAACCACCTGAATTTGGTCTGTCGCAACTATAGACCCTATTTGCCCTAAGTGTGATCATACCCTTGATTTATGTCCAAATGACCCTGTTACTACTTGGCATAATTCTTTTAATCAATTTAATATCCTAGGTGATTTTTATCACTGATTTAT
>MU228022.1:5380600-5392179 GCA_018584345.1 Thuja plicata
AATGCCTTCATTAATATGAAGACCTTAAGCCCATGTCTCTCCCATGCCTTATTAATGCCTTGGGCATTAAAGGCTCTTACATATTCATTTATGAGTCTCCAAATTCATAAATGAACCTTGTCCCCCCGCTCTCTCTCTCTCCCATTCTTCTATAAATAGAAGCCTGTTTTGAGAGCAAATAAGCCTTCATCTTAGATCAGAAATACATTGTTATGCTGTTAGCTTCACTCTAGACTCATATTTCATCCATTATATCATGCTAGTTCTTTGTTTTCATTCCATGTTTTAAAGCTAGATTGTATGCTTTTCATATTTTTAGCTTCTTTTTAATCAAATCCTTCATGCTAGGATAGTATTGGTCACTGATTTGGAGCATATTCTAAGGGCTGATATGCAACTAATTACACTCTTTGTAGTTAGAAGGCAATAGGCGGATATTAGTGGTTTCTAACATTTTAACTAACCATTTGAGCTAATGCAATGACCTATTGAGTGTTTGTGTCATTTTCAACAGGTACCCATTTACACACACACAGAGAACACTATCTTACTTCCCTTTCACCAATTATGGTTCCTAGTGCCTTGGTTGGGTTTCCAAAGGACGTTCTCTAACCTAGGTGCTCCTGCACCATACTCACTCAAACAAAAGAAATCAACTTCCAGTTGATTGGATCAAGGAAGGATTGATGCCTAACTTCTTGATATTGGTTTCTTGCACCCATGTAGCCTCTGAATCAACTTTCCCTTGCCATTTGACCAGATGTTCCATGTAGGCTTGATTTCTAGTATGTTTGACAACTCTTGAATTTAGAATCTTCTTTTCTTTTAGTTTCGGTGCAATAGGAAGTTGGAGTGCTTTGAGATCCTCTGTATCTACTGCTAGATTAGAACCTCCTTCTGGATTTGATCCTTTATAGGAGACTAGATCTGCCACATTGAAAACTGGGGATAATCCTATGTCTATAAGAAGATCAAATTTATAATCATTAGACCCATATATTTCAAAAATGGTACAAGGGCCTATCTTCCTCATCTGAAGTTTACTCGGAATACCTTTCTACAACCTTGCTTTTTTTAGGTGCACCATGACCAAATCTCCAACTTGAAACTGAACATCTCTTTTCATTGCATCTACCTTCTTCTTGGTGTGATTTGTGTTCTCCACTAATGCTTGCTTTACTGAATCATGGACCTCCTTCATGGATTGAGAAAAATTTCAGCATACCCACTCCTCTCTGCATTGCTTTAAAGATCAATGAGTTCACATATACCCCTGGGATGAATCCCATACACTATTTTAAAAGGACTCTTTCCAGTGGATCTATTGACTGTATCATTATATGCAAATTATTCTTGAGAAAGTAACTGATCCCATGATTTTCCATAATCTTTGGTGAGGAATCTCAAAATATTTCCTAATCTTTTATTCACCACTTCAGTTTGACCATCGGTCTGTGGATGATATGCTGAGCTAAAGGAAATATTTGTACCAAGCTTTTTCCATAAGGTTTTCCAAAAAATACTCATAAACTTAGAGTCTCTATCTGATACAATACTCAAAGGTAATCCATGTATCCTTACTTCTTCTCTAAAGAAAATTTTTTCTATGTAACATGCATCATGTGTGGTCTTGCATGGCACAAAGTGAGCCATTTTGTTGAACCTATCCACAATCACAAAAATGTTGTCCATTCCTTGCTTGGTCTTCGGTAGTCCAACTACAAAATCCATGCTGAGGCATTCCCAAGGTCTATTTGGGATAGGAAGGGGTTGATACAATCCTACATTGGATGAATTCCCCTTGGCCTTTTGACAGACCATACAAGTCTCTACATACCTTTGGACATCCCGATTCATTCTTGGCCAATAGTAGTACATCTTGACCAACTCTATAGTTTTATTCAACCCAAAATGTCCACTTAATGAACCATTATGCTTTTCGTGTACTAATTTTCCCCTCATTGAACCTCTCGGTACATAGAGTTGTGCTCCTTTAAATAAAAGACCTTCTTGAAGAGTATACTCTGAGTAATCACTATGAAAGTGATTTTGGTACTCTTGACATACCTTCTATACTACTACAAAGTCTTCATCTGCTGGATACAGATCCTTGAAGCTTTCAATACCAATGCTTCTTAGCTGAACTTCTTGTACTATGAGTAATCTCCTACTCAATGCATCTACTACTTTATTCTGTACTCCTTTCTTGTGCTTTATGGTGAAGGTATAGGCTTGTATATACTCCACCCATTTCATGTGCTTATGGCTTGGTTTATCCTGTGAACTTACAAAACTTAAAGCCTGATTGTCAGTAAAGACTAAAAATTTTTAGGAAGGAAATAATGTCTCAATTTCTGTAGTGCTTGCACTAATGCATACAATTCCAAATCATATGAGCAATACTTCCTCTTTGCATCACTAATTTTTTCACTGTGAAAGGCTACTATCTTTCCTTCTTGACTCAAAATTGCACTGACAATAATGTTACTAGCATCACACTCCACAGTAAACAATTTGTTAAAACTAGGAAGTGTCAATATCAATTGAGTCGCTATCCTTTCTTTCAGATGCTCAAATCCTTCATCATCATTCTCATTCCATTAGAACTTAGATTTTATACCTCCCTTTATGGTATCTAAAATAGGTGTGCTGATTTCACTAAACTATTTGATGAACTTCTGGTAGAAGTGTGCTAAACCATGGAAGCTTCTTACTTCAGTAGATGACTTTGGTGTAGGCCAATTCAAGATTTCTTCCACCTTACATTTATCCATCTTCAAGTTATCCTTTGAGACAACAAAACCTAAATATACCAACTCTTGCTTCATGAACTCACTCTTTTCTAAGTTGATTGTCAACTTCTCCTCATGCAATCTTTTCATTACCATTTTCAGATGTCTAAGATGATGCTCTTTTGTTTTTATGAACACTAGGATTACATCTAAGTACACTACAACCCATTTGTCAATGAATTCCTTCAAAACCTCATTCATCAATCTCATAAATGTGATTGGAGCATTTGACAACCCAAAATGCATAACAAGCCATTCATAAAGTCCTTCGGTAGTCTTAAAAGCATTCTTCCACTCATCTCCCCCTTTGATTCTTATCTAATGATATCCACTCTTAAGATCTATCTTGGAGTAATATCTAGCTCCATCAAGACAATCCATTAAATCTTCTATCCTTGGTATTGGGAACCTATACTGGATAGTAATCCTATTTATGGCCCTGGAATTGGTACACAACCTCCAAGTACCATCCTTCTTTGGGGCTAGGATTGTGGGAACAACACATGGACTTATGCTCTCTCTAATCAACCCTTGGTTAATTAGTTCTTGTATTTGGTTAAAAATCTCTGCATTCTATTGTGGGTTCATCTTATAAGTAGCTTTATTTTGAAGTGAGGCTCCTGGGATAAAGTCAATATGATGACTAATAGATCTCTCAGGTGGTAGGGTAGTTGGTTGACCATCACTAACTATGGTCTGGTATTGAGTTAACAACCTTTGGATCTCTAAAGGCAACTCTTCCCTCTTATTTCCCTTTTCACTCTTTGGTTTCAAAACCAAAGCAAAGCCCACTCCATTTTCTTCTTCTAATGTATTCAATAATTCTTTCTCACCAACCAAAAGTAGGTTGGGACCCCTTTTCTTCTCGTCCTCTTCTTCCGAGGTTGACTGTACCCTAAAATTTATTCCATCTTTCTTGAAGGAATAAGAGTTCTTAACTCCATCATGCACTGCATCTTGGTCAAACTTCCAAGGTCTACACAATAGAAGATGACATGCATCCATGGGTAGAACATCACACAAAAATTTTTCCTTATACCTCCCTATGGAAAATTCTATCCAAGCTTTCTCATTGACTATTACATGTTGATATTTGTTCAACCAAGTAACTCTATAATGATTAGTATGTTTGTCAATTTTAACTTCTCAATAGGTTCTAAAGAAGCTATATTATCAGTAGAACCTGAATCTATGATAAATTTATAGACCTTAACAAGTACCTTGTAGTTGACTCAAACCAAAGATCTTCTTTGGCTTGGCTCTTCTTTGATGAGTTCCTTGAGGAGTACTCGATGAACCATCAAGTGCTCTCCCATCTCTAAACCTATGGTGACTTTTATATTCTTGCTGCTAGAAGACTCTTCTTGCACATAGTTGTCTCTTTTCTCTCCTCCTTGTGAAGTAGATATCTTTGCAGGACACCAATATGTAGGATGCCAAAAATATTCATATTTCAATTCACTTCTTTGAAGAGAAGTAAGATCCTCTTCCATGATTATCAGTTCTTCCTCTTGAACTATTATTGGAACCTCTTCCTTGGTTTTAACCACCTCTAGTGTTACTATATTCTCCTTGGTTCTCAGTGAGTTTTGACTCACTCTAGTTCTTAGCCTCATAATTCCTTCCTCTACATCCTCCTCTATGATCTCTATTTCTCTTCCTTTGCCTCTACTGCTTAAGTCTTGCTTCTTCTTGAACTTCTCCTCTACCTTAAGGGCTAGTTGATAGCATTGGTATATAGTCGTAGGGATTAAGAGATTGATCTCTTCTTGAATACTCCATTTGAGGTCATTTAGATATCTTTCCACTTTTAGGATTTCTTCTTCCATCACATTGAACCTTAAGCATAGCTTGTGGAATTCTTCTATGTAGGCACTGACTTCTAAGTCTTTATGTCTCAGATTCTACCTTTTCTTGTGCAACTGCACTTCATAATCATCATTAGATAAGTTTCCTTCATCTTAGCCACCATACCTTTCCAACTGGTTATGGGGTTCTTTCCTTCTTTTGTCCTTTCATCTTGGACAAATTTCCACCAAGTGAGAGAATTTCCTCTCAACCTTGTCTTGGCTATTCTAACTTTTTGAGCTTCAATCACACTATCATAGTCAAAGTGATTTTCAAGACCTTCTATCCATTCCATGATTAATTCTGGATCCATCTTACCACTAAATAGAGTCACACCTTCTAAGGACTTACCACTCATTGCCTTCAATTCTTTCAATAATGGATCTTCTTGAAGCATAGGATCTGGCTCTAGCATCATGTCTTCATCGGCCACTAATTTACCCTTTTCATCAGCTTCTCTTAGTAGTTCATTGACTATTATAGTTTGAAGTTGCACTTCTTCTAACTTACATGACATTTCGGCTAACTTCTCCTTCAGGAGTCTATTTTCCTCTTTCTTCTCTCTGACATGTCTGGCTAGCTCTGCATTGGACACCATGTTTGATGAATTTACAAACTCTTCTGAAAATCACACCCAAACAATACAATCCCAAATCTTCTTGCTTTGATACCAATCTGATGTAGGTTCCAAGAATCTAGTGCTAATGAGAGTCAACCTAACTCTGCTCCAAGGTCTCTTTAATGGACCTTATAGGGTATTATCAAACCCTACCTTGAGGAACTCACTAAGATCTTCACCTCAAGTTCTCTAGACCCAGTTCCCATTGTTAAGCTCCTATTTCATGTTGTAGAATCTACTAGGCTAGATTCATTCTCTGAGATAAACCGACTCGTTCATCCTGAGAAAAAAAATAAAACAAATTACCCTAAGAATACATGAAAAATGCTCGAGATAGTTTCCAAATAATTCTTGTATTTCTCTATTCACAATCTAAAATACATTACATGTATAATCCTTTCTCTATCTCTCTTACAAAATTTTAACTTTATAGCCATCTCTCAAAAATATCTCGCTCCCTCCAACACTTCAAAAACTTTGTAAAGAAGGCATGGGTGATCAATAAATGACCCTCTCATTACTTGAATAGGTGTCCCTATCCACTAAGACACAAGCGACACATTAGGAGCCATTGCAGTTGACCCAGCTAGTCATAAATGTCAAATCCAGTGTTTCCTAGGTTGTTAACCGACATTGCCGAGTAATGAATCACCATTACTGAGCACCAGTCCTGAGCATCAAAACAAACTAGTTTTCAACACCTGAGCATTAGTCAGCAACCACAAGCAGTAAACCCAAGTGATATAGTAAAACCCAAGCAACATAAGTTCCTGACCATCAGTGTAACCCCAGTAATAGTATTGCCCAAGTACCAGTGTAACCCGAGCAATAGTATTGCCCGAGCACACTATCTTATTTCCCTTTCACCAATTATGGTTCCTAGTGCCTTGGTTGTATTTCCAGAGGACGTTCTCTAACCTAAATGCTCCTGCACCAACTGCCACCCACTTAGGTGAACAAGGATGAGATCCTAATTAGATTCTACCTACAAATAAGTTAATGTAGACTACCTCATTAGGTTACCTACCCAACGGTTCATAACTATGATGGAGAACCAATTCTTGTAAGATATTAAGGTAATATCCATGATCTAAAAACTATAAGATTTATAATTGTATGAGAGGAGATACATATTACCTAATTCTATGACCACTTATCTTAAAACTTGCATGACATTATTCTATTTCATACTTGCATGTTGCTTCATATTTGCACAATGTTGAATGCAAAGGAAATCACCCATGATAAGGTTTTTTCAGTTGTAGAAGGAATATATAAAGATCTTATTTAATTTATAAAAGCTACCTATTCCTGTTAATATCAATAGTCAAATATAGAATAGATTTAATTTGTCAAACACCCAAACATCTAGAAAATAAAGCTTCCTTTTTATTAATGCTGGTTTTTCACTCTCCAACTCTACCTATACTACCTTCTAAATCATAACAATCCAAATCTTATTCAATCAACCAATTCAAATAAATATCGAATCATTACTTAAATGATGTATTAAGTTGATAGATGCAGATAACATATACATACCAAATATTTAAGAGGTTTAACATAGATGGTGATTGAGAAAATTCTACTTTTCCATATAAGTATTTCCAACAAAAGAACAGTTTGAATGAATAAAATCAATGAATTACTTGTCAAGAAATCTATTACCTATTACTAAAGAATACATATATTTGTTCATCAAAATATATGTCAAAAAACATAAAACAACTAAAGAAAGTAAAATGAAAGCAATAAACATAGAATAATGCACCTCTGAATTAGCGACCCTACTAATTCCCATTAGTTCCTTCTTGACCATCGCTCTACAATTACATGAATGTGAACATTAGACCAAATTCACATGCATAAAAACACAAGTAAACTAATCAAACAATAGGATTTAAGAGTAAAATTACAAATTACCTTTCGATCAATTTTCTTTCTCTTGTTCAACAATATTATTCTATTTCAGCTTCAACCTCTTTCTTTGCTTTGTTAGGGAGTTCCTCATAATTGTTTACACCATGTATTCTGCATTTACGTTCAATTACACACTTTCTTTGCATATCATACTGCAACCTCAATTGGTAGTAAACATCACTCTCCCTATTTTGATTATACTTTATTATTATCTCTGAGGAAAGAAATTTACATTTAAGTTTTCCTGTAGCATTTGGACTATGCTTTTGTGGTGGAATGAAATCAAGGTTGTGCTTCTTCATCATATGCATATTTATTCCTTGCAAATATGCATAGGATCAAGAAGCACAACCTTGATTTTGTTCCAACACAAAAGCATGGTCCAAATGCTATAGGACAATGAAAAGGTAAACCTCTTTCCTTAGAGAAAATAAGAAAGTAATCAAAAGAGAGAAGGAGAGTGATGTTGACTACCAATTGAAGTTGCGGAAACATGAACAAAAATCACAAAAATATAATAATCTACCATCCACCAGTTAATTTCTATGATGAGTACAAACCTACACAAACAATTCCAAAATAAAATAAGAGTTGGAGTGTAGCATAGTTCCTTCCAAATGCAGGCAAGGTGGTTTTGCCAGATAGAGATGGTTTTACATGATAAATGCATCTATTTTATTATGGTTACAACTCAATATCAACAAAAAAAATACAAGAATATAAACTTAATTTAGTGAAATTACCTGGCTTCAAATACAGCCAAACCACTCATAGATTCCTTCTTTTAGAAATTTTGTTGAAGTCAAAATAGTGAATTTGTCAACCGATGATGTCAAGTAATACTTGAAGATTTGGATGCCCAAAAGATAGGAAGAGACATAAAATTTTCATTTATATTTCTCTCTTCCTGTCTTTGGGCATCCAATGCTCAAATTCATACTTGAAGTATGTTCACTTAAATATCACTTGTGCATATACCTTCTCTAATCAACTCTTATATACAAGTGAAAGGGACTAAACATACATTTTGAGTACTAGTTTTTGTTCTAAGTTTTATGTAGGGTACATGGATAAGAAGACAATGGTTGGAATGAAAGTTATGTATGTATCACCTGTGCATATACCTTCTCTAATAAACTCTATATGCATGTGAAGGTTCTATATTTTGTATAGGTTGTGTGTGTGTGTGTGTGTGTGTGTGTGTGTGTGTGTGTGTGTGTGTGTGTGTGTGTGTGGAACAATTTGAATAGTGAGAATCATTTGACAAATCCTATGGGACTGGACCTAAGTCTTGGGGGCTCATCATTGATGTCCTTTCCTATGTTCATGCTCAGAGACTTCGTAGTTCGACTTCATAGTCTCAAACCAGATCAATCTAGGTTCATCATAGTAAGGGTATAAAAAGAGTCTCAAAGTTTTATTTTTACCTAATTTATAAAACACATAAGAGCAACGTAATTCATGCCATACATAAGGGATTGGAACTATTACTTATGAATAGTGAGAACCATTTGACTAAGCTTGTGCAACTGGACCTAAGTCTCTGGGGTTCATCATTGATGGCCTTGCCTATGTTCATGCTTAGAGACTTCGTAGTTTGACTTCATAGTCTGGAACCAGATCAATCTAGATTCATCATAGTAAGGGTATAAAATAGAGTTTATTATGTCGTATCACTATATACCACTAATTTTCTTTCTCTAAATATAGTTCACCTATTCATCTTATATAAATAATCTCTTCCCTACATTCAATCATTATACTCACATAACATTCATTAACACATCATTTATCAACATTTACTAGTAGTAAAAAATAACATTCATTAAGACAAGGTTCTTTCATTAGCAAAAAATGTTAATTACAATCATTTCTTTTTTGGTTTCTTCTTTTTTTTTTAATAACAAAACGGCTAAGCAGAGCATCAAGATCCTCGTCATTCCCCTCCTCTACTGATTATGATCTCAACACATGTCTCCTCATCATATGTCCAGGAAGACAATGATGCTACACCAAAGGGGGGTTCACTGCAATAACAGTTATATGGGTTAAATTCACACTATTTTATATTAGTGTTACAAGTATTTCATTAATTAAAAGAACTATAAATCAAAAAATAAATTTAAAAGAAAAAAAAAACATAGATTTTCTCTACTTGACTGTGTCACATCATCTACAATAACATTTTCTTCATCCCCAAAGTCAACATGGTGATCACTCTGAACATCCTCCACTTGTTCAGCATGACATTTTGTATGCTCCAAAATAAACACAAAAAAGGTTATACCAATTTTAATTTTAGATGTTAAATTGTATTAATAATTACATAATTAATTTTCAATAGAAAATGAACACCTCCATCCAAACTGCTATCCACATCAGGGCCTTCATCATGCAGCGTAGGTTTTGTGTTAGGATTACGAGGCTGCTTTGCAATGTCATGTGCATTGTTATCATTGTTTTCTTTTAAAAAACAAAAATAGTTAATTTATGTTCAAAATTAACATCAAATAGATTGTTTCTCAAGTATTCAATTTCAAATATTTTTCATTTGGCATATTTACCTATTCAACCGATGTAGGAGACTCTTGGGTTGGGCTAGTGGAAGCTTGGCATAGGCATTCAGCCATGCCTTGATAGCCTTCCTTGAAGGAAATGTTTTTGTGTTCTTTGGTGGCCTCTAAATTAAATTATGAGCCCTGCATTTTTTGATTAAACACAATTATTTGCAATTTATAAAAATTTAGATCAGTAATTTCATTCACAGCTACTTACAATTCGTGCTTGAATTTTTTAATAACCACCAGAGCCAAGTTTGTGCTGGCCAATCTTTTTTATTCTGGCCTTTGTAGTCTTTGATGTGTCCTACAACCTATGAAAAGTTTGAAATATGTTAGATTATATAGATATAAAGAACACTAATTAATGCATAATTACATTCTACTAGTATTTAATACTATCACATACCTTATTTTATCATTTGGTGGTGGAATTCATCTTTGAGTATCCCTTTCTCCTTTGCATCCAAAATGAATTCATTCCAATGCCTCATTGAAATAAAGGGAGGATGCTCATACTTTGGTTTGTGGACGAGACTCCTTCGATATGTGTCCCTCATAGTCTTAAGATGTTTGGCATATTTTTCTATAAAAAAATTCTCCTCAAAAATATTATTACCAAACTCATGCTGTACATATTTTATGAGCTCTTCTTTTCAATTTTTTTTCTTGTAAGTTCCACCTTTTAAGAAAAAACACAAAATTGTTGGATAGAAAAATTAACAAAAGTTGTGTACTGTGAATATAGTAAAAGAAATAGAATGTAAGGAAAAATATTGTACCAATTAATGATATGAAATCAAAATAGTGGGATAGGGTTAGTTCACTTATGATGTTCCACCTTGTATGTATGGTGGGCCCAAATATATTTAATGTCAATTCATGAAGTTCTTTATAAAAGGAACCGTTCCCTAAAAAAATGGCATGTGATCATCAATCCAAAACTTGTTATAAATAAGTGAATTAAAATTACAATATAAATAGTAATAATTTTAAAGTACCTCGAAGCTTAGGACATTTTAAAGGCATCAATTCTTTATCATCTATCAACAATGATGTATGCATAACTCTCAAGCTAGAAACATGGGTAGATCTAGGTGTAAAGGGGGGAAAATCTTTCTTTTTTTTGTTTATTTAGTTTTATTAGGGTTTGATTGTGTATTTCCATAACGTTTACTTTTAAATTGAATTGAATTGATTGTATATTGCAATTGTGATCAAGGAGAAGATAAGATGCTCTTCTTATATCCTCAAATGCACAAATGGAAGATCCAAGTTGATTAATCCCAAAGAAGGATCAATGGACAAATGAATCAACTATTTGGAAAAGAGAGTAAAGAAGGAGATCTTAAATTCTATTAATTATTAAGTAAATATGATTTATGATAGTAATTGAAGAAATAGGAGAAATATACTAACCTTAGAGAATTGTAGATCAAAGAATGCTATTTTCTGAGGTTTGTACTCTGTTTCTGGAAAAATTGAAGTATGATCCAGAACCAAAATGAAGAGACAAACAAAACCCAGAAATATTTTTCCAATCTAACACCGTCTTATGTAAAAGGTCGACCTTGACCCATAAATGTCAACCTTGACCTAATAATGTTGACCCTGACCTGCACAGGTCCAACAGAGAATCTATTCGTGAAGTGGTGCAGGAGCACCTTCTTCATCAACTGATCATCAAGAGGATCCCTCAAGCATTCAAAGGACTTCAACAAAGTCCAAATAGGTCTTAGGTTGCCTAGGAATAAGAGTTTCCCTTAGAATCCAATTGTGAGACCCCAGTACCAGGATTAGGCAAGAATAAGCCCCTGGTCAACTGTGGGTCAAGGGGATTGG
>MU228022.1:5422707-5444016 GCA_018584345.1 Thuja plicata
CTAATTCATGATCTTCTTCTTTATCTGCAATGTCCATATCTTTGAGAAACCTTTCCATGTCTTTAAGGGAAATGAATCCAATTTCATCTTCTCCTGAATCTTCATCAGTTACACCTTCTTCAGCATGGTAACATTCCTTCCTATATTTAGGATTGTAATCAGATATGAACTTCTTGACTCTTGTGGGACACTTAGATGCAAAGTGACCAATCTTATTACATGAAAAACACTTGAATGGGAGCTATCCTTCATACTTTCCTTTTCCTTTCTTTTATCTCTTAGCCATCATGGCAATTATCTCTTCAAGCTCTTCATCAGTTTCTTCATTCTCATTATGACTAGAGATGTGTGAGCATTTCTTACCATGGATTGAAGCTTTGAAGGCTGTTTCATTCTTAGGTTCAGTCTTCAATCTTGATATCTCAAATGTAGAGATTTTGTAGATTAGAGTCTCTCTCTTGAAGTTTTGTGAGAATTGCATAGTTTTCTCTAGAATGTTGATCTTGTTTTCATAGTCTAATGTCAAAGTAGATAATGTGAATACATGATGTATTTGGTGGAGATTGATCCTGATAATCTCTTATCTTGAATTCTTTGACTTTTTAGTACAAATATTTATTGGCAGGGTCATGTTTCATTTTCTATAGTTTTAAATTTGTTTCCATACACTGTTGCTGCACAAGGAATGATGAGGGTGTCTTTCTTGCATGAAAAAAATGCAAACAATGCAGAGCCAGTCTATGCTTTCACATATTGAGCATTTCAAACTGCATTTTGATAGAAATTTATCATCTTGGAGTCCCTTCTTTTCAAAGGAATCTAGCCTTCATTCAAATTCCATGTCTAACAACTATGTTGAAAATATTTTAAGTAACACTATTGACTAGTTACTCCAACCTCAACAAAACAAATCTCTGAATGATGATAAAAGAAAAAACCGCTTCATTGTTCCATTGTCCAAGTTAGTCTTTGAAATGACCTTTCTATGAGCTTGATAATTTTCATTCTGGGAAATTTATAAATTATTAGAATGTTCTTACTTCATTTGAGTAAATTGCAAAAATTGAGAAGATAAAGTATAGTGCCTACTCTAACAATAATAAAAAATAATGTTTCATATTGAGATTTCTGTTACTAATTCATGAGTAACTTAAAGTTTTGTAACTTGTTGTGACTTCACTTCCTCAACATCTCTGCTAATGGCTTTTGTCAAGTAATTCTAATTTTTTAAACATGATTGAAGGTGCATTAGTTATATGTGCTACTTCTTTTTATGAGTCTTGTGATTTCTATCTACTACATTGTGTGTGCTTGTACCTTCTATAATATAAGCAATGTTCTTATGTTGAGATTACAAACCCTTATATATTACCTATGTATAATCTAGAGTAGATTAATATAAAAGACCAATATGTATCTCAGATTCTTTCTTCCAGTGCATATCCAATGGGTGACCTGCCACCCAATGTTGTATAAAGTTCCAACAATACATGATGGAAGTTTTAGCAGCACAAAAGCACAAGACATGGATTGGATCATTCCAATCTCTAAAACATCTGTGAGAAGACAAGCCCATCCACTTGGACTCATGTTGAACCCACACAAACCACTATTCAAATTGAGATTTCCCTCTTGAAGGCTCTCGAAAATTACTTGTCCTCTAATGCCTCCTTTGTGGGAAGGGCTCAGAAGTCTCATCTTGGAATTTTATCAATTATATGTTGCCAAAAGTAGTATCTTTAGAAGGATGGAGAAAAATAGTCTTTATGATTGCAATTTCGGCAATGTCTTTATGATTAAATATGTAGATTAAAAAGTAGGTGGTTCAAAGTTCTAGGAATAGGGGTGGATTCTATTACACTTGTAGGCTTACTTGTCACTATGGTTCTTAGTGTATTTGAAAAAATTGAGCAAGCCAATATTTTGGTATAGAGTGGCCTGTTCAATGTTACGAAGGTCAATCATAATCAGATTTACATATGTCACATGATACATATGCTAAAGATTGCATAGTAGACAATAAAAAATTAGAGCTACATACAACTAAATACAAAATGACTTGGTAGTAATGAATAACCCACCCTTGAAGAGAGAGAGAGATATGGTACTTTTTCAATGTAGAAAGTGGAAGTTTTTATTGGTCAATCTAGATCAATTGGGTCCACTACAACCTCATGAGATTGAGCTTGTGTTAAGGCTATGATAAGGAATGCACACATGTCTATGGTAGGATACAGAATCTATGTTCCCTTGGAAATGCTTTTCAGGTAGTAATGGTAGGATATCATATTTATGTTATGAATCCTCTTTATCCAAAGGGTATCAATGACATTTCTCTCTTCACTGCAATCAAGGGTGCAGAAGATGCTTTGCATCATTTGGGTATGCCACTCAATTTCTATACCCAATGGATGCAAAGAAACCTTTTGCACCCCTTATTTGATTGAAGATAAAGGACATTGACCCACTTTTGATAAAGAGTCTTCAAGAAAGATAAATGGTATCCTACCATTTCTACCTGAAAATCATTCCCAAGGGAGAAAGAGAAACCAATGATTAGTAGTCGACAATGGTAAGAAAGAGAAACAAGTATACAAAACCATAGTTACAAATATAGAAAAAGAATTCTATTACAATGCAGGACAATAATCTCAAAGAAGATATAATGGAGCCACCATTTTTCAAATAAGTGATAACTAAAACCATTCATTGTCAAAAAAAGAGGCAAAATCACAATAGCATAATGCATAAGGATATAAAGTTCTTTAGCTAGATAAGTTTTTGTAATGATGATGAACATATGGATATATAGACCCTGAGTATGTATAAAAAAACACATTTAAAAAGAAGAGTATTCCAGACATTATGTTAAATAGTTAAGTTTCATGTCTACATTTGATCTAAAGCTGACCTAGTTTGTTGACAAAAATGCCAACTCCAAAGAAGTACTCCATCATAACATTCCTATCGTCACAAGTGAAACAATATTCATTGTAACCATGGAAGATACTCATAACAACGTAGTTATCATCAGCGCAAGATAGCTTGAACACCTCCCATGCCTCCACCATTTTTATTTTCAAAGCCAACTATATTATCAAAAATTGAGCCAAGTCTACAAAAGATAATGTTTGGATTGATGGTCTGAATCCCCTATGCAACTTTTTCCAAATTCTCAGAAACAACCACATGCTTAACCACCTTCAAGACCCATTCTAACCGACCAGTAACTTCAAAGAGAGTAGAAAATACTAGTTTATAGATCACCCCATCTTGTACATGTGAGCCAACAATATTATGTTTCAGAAGGTAGAGAATAGCATGTTTGATGTCATCATCACACACATTAAATAATCTAGAGCACTCTTCTTCAAAGGACTCCAAATGACAACATTCAATACCAATTGTTCTATCCATCGATAATACCTAAAACAAAGTAAAAATAATGAAAATAATGGATAAGTATGCCAACATAATGATGCATACACATACATACTGATGTGTGTGTGTGTGTGTGTGTGTGTGTGTGTGTGTGAGTGTGAGTGTGATTATGTAAACGTATACATAATTATGTATATCTATACATATAAGAAAGAAAGCAAAAATGATGAGACAACATAGATTGGTTGCAGAAATGATGACACAAGATAAAAGGGGATGTCTATGCCCCCACTTTCCTATTGTCAAAAAAGAACATATGAACCAACCCAACAACTTAAACACTTTAAATTAGACATTATTTATATTCGATATTGGGGACTGTTAAATTAGTTGTTGAATTAACAACACTAACAATAATCACCCTCAAATTTAACAACTTTTTGTTCTAATTACTATAAAATATCATACCACTTCTATGCTTGTTTATCAGTCTTACTATTGTCTATGCTAAGTTTCAACTTCCAAATTAAATGCACAAATAAATAACCAGAAAGAAGATCTATGCCTCATGTTTTTCATTTTTTCACACGATTATATCTGATTATAAACATTTCAGGTAATTACAAACTTTAATAAGAGATAGAGAATAAATTAATCAATGTGCACCTAGATAAAACTATACAACAGTGATAGGAGATCATGTTTACAATGACTGCCGATATAAATTGATGTAGCATGTGTTGGTAGTCACAAGGCAAAGTCAATTACAGAAAAATTTGCACCAACGTGGGTAGTCACTCAACAAAATATAACTTTGACTCCTAGCCTATTATAATTCCTCCAACCTAGATATTGCTAAATTCACCTTTCCACTATCCACAATAAGGAAACCAAGATTACTTGGAAATAGGAATGAAAAGATAGTAGTAGTGATATGAGTTGTCAAAGTTATGGATAAATGGAGAGTAATAATAGTGAATGGGTTTCAAACATATTAATAGAAAATCAATGCAATAGAAATGAAAATAGAATGTAAAAATAATGAAATGATCTTCAACTTAGAAAATCATAATGGAAATCTATCAATGTTAAAAGCGGTTAAGAAGTGACAAAATATGGAGATTTATAAGGGGTTGTTCCTTTCAAAGTCAAAAGCGGTGACAATGAATATCAATACAGTGCTAGTTAAGTTGCAAGATAGTCTTATATAGTGAATATGCACATATACATTGCTATATAAAGTGCAAACCAGTGATTTGTATGGAGAAAAAATTAGATGTCAAGAAAGAGTTAAAAAAGAGATATCATGTTTCTTCAATGAAGATATATTCACTATTCCATTAGATGTATGACTACCCAATCATATGTAGTTATTATTATAAAAGATAAGATGATTTTTTTATTGGATATAATAACCATGTTATCATGAGGAATCAATGAGTGATCCATATCGTATTTTAGGATATATAGTATTAATTTATTTCCATAAAGATTCATTTACTATTCAAAGATAGTCACAGTGAGAAGAATGAAGATGATACTATCAATGAAGCACTATCATAAAAATAGTATGGAACTATGAATTGAAATTAGTGAAAGAATTTTCCAAGAATGAATGTCTACTACAAAATTGATCAAGTGAGAATAATATTGAAGATCTAAAGAGAAAATGACCTAGAATCTTATTGACATAGTAGTGAAAACTTCAACAAAGAAATAATGCAAAATAGACAATGAAGCGATGAAAAGTGAGTATATAAATCTTAGTTGTGCACACAATTGGAAGAGTAGCCTAAATTGAGATATGATGAGGCAACTCTTCCAATTGTGTTCACAACTAATATTTATATACTACATGCCCATGGGAGCAGTAATTAAATATGTCAAAGGTCGCTTGCAATGTTACAAACAAGACTGGCTCAGTGAATTGATCACATGATTTAGGTAATAATAACATCTATTTAATATGCTGATTTCTAACTAAAGAGATCTATTTTATGTATTATGTTTCTAAATTATTCCTAACTTGTTTTTAGGATCTCAATCAAAGTAGCAAGAGTCTAGGTGATATTAAAAAAAAATTAATTAATTCACAAAGAAAATTTTGAAGGATTGTGTGTCTAATTTGTTGTAAGTTTTAGGTCTACAAGTTATGAATTGATGTATCATTGAAGATAGCAGTTGGAGAACAAATAAATATAAATTTTGATCCATTTCTCTCCTATGTATGATTTTAATGAGTTTTAAATGGAAATAAATCAAATATTTATTTCAATTTCACTGCATTGTTATGATGTATGTGAGTTTATCTCATTCTTTGATCTTATGGTGAACTACTTGCTTAAACTAATTTACAGATTCATGAAGTTTATGCAAGGTTATTTATAAGAAGTGTGGGTTAGGGTTGTAGTTAAGGAATATTGTAATGCAATATTTTCTCACATCTAAAATCTATTTAGTGAAATTATATCATACTGAAGTTTGTGTGCTTATGACTATGATACCCAATAGAATTAGGCACTGATCAATGTTGTGGTGTCTTACTAAGTCATGTACTATTTCAAATAACCTAAATTTTCTATAAATATGATTAAATCATGATAAAATATTTTTTTTTATGTTATGTTATGTTATAGTAATACCCATCTCATGCTCCAGTTTAGTTGAGGATCATTGAAGATTTATCCAATCTACAGTATTCTCCTAATTTTGTTGAGTTTATGTGAGATTTCTACTAGTTCTGCTACTATCTCTGAATTGGTGGTGGAGATCACTAAGTCTATCATTCTTTCACCTAATAGTAGATCTGCCCCAACCTCTCTAGTGGGGGATGTTACGAAAGATTGGAAAATAAAAAGAAGAAAGACAACAAGAAGAAAAAAATGCTAATGTAGGAACACATACTAAGCTTGGAAGACTGTCTAAAAGAACCCTTGAAATGAAGGCAATGGTCAGAGAAATTGCTAGTGGATGGTAATTAACTCTGGAGGCTTCTCAAAAGAATAAAAAATTAAGTTCTTGTACTCTAACTTAAGGGGCTTGAACAACCCAAAAAATCAGTATGCTCTCAAATAGAGCATTGTTGACCTTAGGATCAACTAAATACATTACAAGAAGTTCTCAGACATTAGAATCATTTAAGTAATTTTTTTTCATTCCGGTTGGTGATTTTCCATTCTCTACCTGACCCATTCTAGTTGTTCATCACTGCAAAGATTCCTCATCATGAGTAATTAACCCTAATCTATCATTATCAAACTGGTCTAGAAAGGCATGCATGAACAAACTTACGAAATGTGCCAAGAAGATATCAAAATCATACGATTTATTCAAAACTAAGGTTTAGATAGAAACTAGAATTCTAATAAATAAGAATGTGGAAAAGAAGAGTCTATGGGTACCTGAGAATAAGAGAGATTTAGAAATATTGTAGTTGTTGTGATATTCCCTATGTTGGTTACTTTGCATGCCCTCCTTCAACTCTTCATGGCATGTTATGCACGCCCTTTGTTGGTTACTCTGTGTGACCTCCTTCAACTCTTAATGGAGTAACATAACATAATGAAATGAATTTAAACCTTTTTTTTAAGTTATGCCCGTGTTGATTGGAATTCCAACCAACATGGGAATAACTTTTTAAAAAATAAAAATTTTCCTTCTATCAACCGACCTAACAAAACCATTTTAATGCTTGGTCAGGAATGTTGGTAGATTTTTGGGGTTAAATGTACTAGTGTTCTCTCTATCCCTGGCCATTCTTGTCTATATTTCTCTTATTTGAATTATCATATGTTGGCTGGTATTAGAGAGATCTTGGAGTTCTTGAGCCCTCTTTCTTTCTGCATCTCTGTGCACTATTGTGAATGATTTGATTTAGATGACCTTGTGGATATTGTCCAATGCCTTGTCATTTTGTCTCATTTTTGTGCCTTTTTGCTGGAGTGAATGTATGTTTGGAGGTCATAGTCCATGTCGATTCTCTTTGAATATGTTATTGTTTGTGAAATATTTTCTTTCCCTGAATAGCCTCTTTTCATTTCAAACCTCTCTATGAAATACTTATGCAAGCCTATTTAGAAATTTGTGATCTACTAGATTCAGGGTTTCATGCCAATTCTTGGTCACTGTGTTATGATTCATGTTACCTTTGGTGCATCACCTAGTAGGATAATTTTCTTATCAGTCATTTCCCTTCAATTCTCCTTCTATCCCTTTTCCTTCCAAGTTTACTTTCATGTTTAAAAGAAGATAAGGTGATTATCCAAGAGGAACTAGCCTAGAATCTTGAGGATTCACTTTAGTTAGTAGAGGTCCCACAACCTATAAGTGATCCCCATGTTATACTAGATTGTTAGGCTCAAGCACTTAACAGGGTACAAAATTTAGTGTATAACAATTTTGGCATGCTCGGTGGGACCACAAAAAGAATTTCATATTTCAAGACTATGTCATCTCTGATATGCTAATTACATAGTACTAACCTAAATGTGTTTCTCTTGAAAGCATGTCTGGCAACTCCATTAGTGTTAAGAATAAGAAGACCCAGTCCTAATAAAGCTTATGGGAAGAATAGATCCCTGTTATGGCAAGACAATTAGCATTTGCACCCTTTAATCAGGGTAGTCCATTAAATTTTTCCCAACACCATGATGTGCCTCTAGTAGCACTAAAAATTATACCTTATTTCATAGGTGAAAGCCAAATAATAGCTTGTGAGCACATAAAATATGTGGCTGCCATCTATAGTATACATAATATCACTGAAGAAGATGTGGCCACCAAGTTGTTGGCAGCCTCCTTTAAGGGTAAAGCCCTGGAGTGGTTTAGAAGTCTTGTAATTGGCTCCATTAATTCATGGGATAGGCTTGGAGAACTCCTTAACAAATACTCTAAGGATAAATTAGACTCATTATCTCTAGTAGAGCAACTTTGAATCATCAAGAGAGCCCCTCAAGAATAGATGGCAGATTTCTCAAGACATGGAATAGGATTCTTGTTAATATAAGGCCTTCAGCATATTTTTATTTTTTATATTTCTTAAAAATATTGAATAGCAATATATCTATCATGATTCAGTCTTTGGGAGGTACTTCATTGCCCCAGGATTTTGATATAGTTTTTAAGGTAGAAAATTGTCTAATTCAAGCTGATATGATAACCCCAAGGCCACTCATGCCTATCTCCCCTGTTATTCAACCCAACATGCCTCTTCAAATTCCTCCATTCAACCCCATACCCACTATTGTAGCACCTCAAACTAGTTCTAGCAATGAGGGATTAAGATAAAGTTTTTCCAAAGAACTACGAACAATGAAAGGTGATCAACTAGAAACAAATAACTTATTACAAAGTGGTCAAAAAGAAAAGAAAGAATTTTTGCAAACTCTAACCAAAGAGTTGAACAATATAAGAAGGCAGAATAAGGAAGTTAGATCACCTCTTCAGCAGAAAAATCAAGGTCCTAACCAACAGTACCAAGCTCAAGGACAATCCTATCAGCAAAGTAGACCACAATATCAAGAAAATTATCAAGGTCAAAAATAGAATTTGGTAAAGAGACCCTTTCATCCCTACAATATAGTCAAGAGGATGGTCCCAACACAAAGCACCCGAGTAGCTGGCTATCACTCAAACCTATTCTTTGCAAAGAAAACTCCAGATTATTCACCTATTTTCATGAACTATGAGTTTCCTACTAGAGAAAAGTTGGAGGTGCTGCAGCAAGAGGTAGTATCTTTTCAAGCATGTCTCTCTAAGATGCAAGTGTAGAAAGCTATTGGGGAAGGTCATCAAAGAGATCTGGTTACAAAGGAGCAATGCTTGAAGGAAAGGGTCTTCAATTTCCCAACATAAAAAAAAGGTATGTATTCTATGTCTCCATCTAAATCCTCTAATTTTAGCTTCCCAAGTTTTAGAAGCAGTCATTCCTTCCAAGAGCCTATAATTGAGGAGTTTCATCCCACCACTCTACAAGGTCCATTTTTTCAAGACTTTTGTTTATGCTAAGAGACCCCTCTAGTCTCTCAAGATATTGAATTGCCATGGCAACTTTCATGGACTCTACCTCCTGACTGTCAAATTCCAAGTCTTTTCAAGGATACTAGTAAAGCATCATAGCAAGGACTTTTGGTGGATGAGCTTTCATGTGATGAAGAGGAGGGAAAATCAAAGGTGTCAGTGTTGAGTGATGACTGTGACAAGTTGGGAAAACAAGGTGAAGAAATGGAAATTGATGCTCAACCTGAACTCTTGGTTGATTTATTTGATGAGCTTCCCCTTTTTTTTGAAAGAGAGGAAGACATTCCATTACCTATGGTTGAAGGTCAATTAGGAAAAAAGGATCACCATAAAAAAATTAGTGATAAAGAGGAAGATGTCATGTCCTTGTTGGATGAGTTGCCTAGTTTTGTTGAACAAGATAAGGCAAACATGGTCGTGACCACATCTGCAATTTCGCAACAGCTAGAAGGCATAGGCCATTATGATGACAAACTGATTCATGAAATTGAAATCAAAGAGGAAAGCTCCCAATATGAAAAAGATATCCAAATCCTTGGGGAAAATTATTTGGAGAGTATCATATAGGATGTGTGTATGGAGCTTGATGATAGGAAACTAGTATACAAAAAAGACATTAATGAAAAAGGTATACAAAAATTTAGAATACATAACAAAATTGATACAACTGCTTACCCCCAAGAAAAATCTAGACCATCTTAAGCACATCCTAGAATAAATTTCCAAGATCTTTACTTCCTCTGTCCAAATCTTTACCAATATCTAACTCACATGATTCATTCCATTTAGTGCAAAAGAAGATGTCTATGCCACCTTTAACTTAGTAGGCATGTTCTCAGCGAGAGTTTTCTATGTTTTCTCTATGTCTAAAATGTGTATCTCAAGAATTGATAACTTAGGAGCAATTAAACTCTTCAACATACCAAATCTTCCCATAAATTTCCCTTTCTTTATTTCCAACACACTCAACTTGTCCAATATTCTAGACACTTCTTTGTCTAACTCCAATACAGTGTGTGAGGAGGTCTCACAACTATGCATCAACTTTTCTAGGATCTTCTTGTCTTTTTCTATGATGACCTCAATGTTCTAAAGATGTCTGATAGGATTTATACATTATTGTATAACTTACTTCCATGCGACACACAACTCTTCAATTCAGTGCCCAACTCACATACAATAGACTTGCATACTTCTTCCAACTTCTTTGCTGAGTATTTCTAATTTTCCTTCTCTTCAAAAATATTCTCTAACTACTCATAGTGAATGTTAAAGTCATCCAATACTTTTTTCAACTTCTCTACATTGTCCTTTCCTTGAAAAGTAAGAGGTATAGGTATGAGTTTGTTAAAAGTATCAACTACTCTTTCCATTACCTTTGAGTTTTCTCACCTTTTTACTCAGATATCTCTTTTGCCTTTGAAAATGTGATGTAGGATAGATTCGTAAACTCATCCTCATCCATGCTCTCCATATTAGTGCTCAAATTTCTATCTTCACTTGCTAATAATAAAGATTAAGAAATAGATACATGAGTTTCTTGTTTACCTTCAACTTTTTTATTGTTTCCTTAGCCACCTAATCTTCACTCTCTTTGAGCTCTTCCTTCTCTGCCACTTTCACATCAATTCTTCCTCCAATATCTATAATATTGATAGTATTCCCTTCAAAAGGTTCACTAGCATCCTATGAAGTTTCCAAAGACATGGGTACACCATTAACAAAGAAATCTAGCCGCTTCACAATACTGACAAATTGGTTGTCATCTGCAACTTCTGATGAATCAAGTATTAATTTCGCTATTCTTGATGACTTTCCTTTTAGAATACTTTTAGGCTTAGTAGACTTGGGAGGTGAGGACTTCTCATTTTCAATCTACATCAGAACCTTGTCTACTTCCTTCTATTTTTCCTCAATCACTTCACCATGTTTTCTCCCCCATTATCTTCACCAATCTTGACTTAGTTCTTAACAAAGGTTTTATAGCATTCAATATCCTTTACATTTCTTTAATAGAAACAATAGGTAAAATATATTCAATGGATTTTTTTTTATTATTTCATCTTCAATTTGTGCTAAATTTTTTCTTAACTCTAATTTCTTATAAAGATCCTTAGGTATACTACCTTCAAATTATAATAAGTTCTTAAAAACAAGTAAATAATTAATGACCATGTCCTTAATCAAGACTTGATAAGATGCATCATACCTCTCATAGTATCTAGTCAATGAAATAATATTTCCCTAATCAATGATCCTCTTCTCCATTATCTTCATATCAGGCTTCTAGAGTTGTTTCACCTCTATTCTCTTCTCTTCTACTTTCTTCTCTTCTACTTTATCCTTAACAACTTTTTTCCTTTGTTTTTAGGTGGAGAGTCCTGTTTAGTGGACCTAGTGGTTCTCTTACGTAATTCATTTGGTTTCTCTTCTTTTGATGTCCTCTTAGGCGGTGTACATATAGTTTTAGGTACATCAACTATAGTGGGAAGTGTACTAATAACTTTCTCTATCTCTAGAGGTGGAAGGGTTGTAAGAGAAGTGCTTGCCAAGCTAGAAACACCTTGTGTCATCTTCTTCCTTACCTCTTTCATATCCCCCTTTGAAATAAAAGCCTTGGATGCTAGATTATCTACCACATTTTCTACTTTCCTCTTCCTTGCAACTCGAGTATGTTCCCCCCTTATCTTCACAGACTTATCTTCATAGGCTCCTCATCTTTCTTTGGATGGATCAATTACTGAGGATAGTATGTGTTCAACTTGCATAGTAAGAACCTTAGAAATGACTTCATATCCTAGAGGATAACACCATTTAATTCTAGGTTGAACTACCTCAAACCAAACACAATCAATTTTAACCATGAAACATATTATATCTTTATATTTCTCTACCAAATCCTCAAATATCCTCATTCTTTCTCTCATTTGCCTTTACAAAATCTTGATCATCCCAAATAGTTCACCATCAACCCATGTACTATTAATTCTTATATAACTCTTTGTAATCTGAATTCCAGTGGGTTTTCTATCCTTCCAAGCTCTAGGGTGCATACCAGGAAAGCTATGTACAATGTGGATGTACATGTGTACTAATAGAAACCAAAAACTGAATGCATTTGATTTATCCTTCTTAATCTGCTTCACATTCTCCAAAAACTACTGTGCAAGTACTTCACAAAGGTTGTACTTAACATTTTCTTTTACCATTTTATAAGCCATCATGATTACTCCCGCAAATACCAAGTTAGGTTGGCTACTGTAATGTAGTTTATATCTAAGAATCATGGAAACTAATCTAACATCTTGCTGAAATATGTTGTTAATTGTCATTTCTCTCTTAACCCATCATGAATGTGTTAGGGTTTTCACTTGTTTCTTTGTGTTCTTCTCCATAATAGGAATGACTCCAGAATTATCCAAACTTTTTATACCATGAATCAAGTCACTACATATCTTCACTGGTTGATCTCCTATCCAAATGAATTGGTTGTGTACTTTACTTAGAATGATTTTGATCCATTCATCTTTGTTGAATTCATAGATTTCTATCATTCACATGACACTGAGATTCTTAGGATATGCAGACTCTTTTTTTCCATTTTCCATCTGCTCCAATATTCATCTCCTTTTAGATCTCAAAGTCTCCCACAGACTCATACTTACAGGGTATGTAAGCCCTAATGTCTATGACATGTAGAATGTTGTAGGGTGTTTGTGAAAATGAACCTTTAGGATCATCTTTAGTGGAATTAAATGGATGTTTCTTACATTTGTATCTAGGCCTTTCGATAACATCAAATATCAATGGAGTATCCATAACCAGACTTTGCAAATAATATAAAATACCTCTTCTATGATAAATCTACAAAATTCTGCTTCATCCAATCAAACAATGCACTTTCTTCTCTGTTCTTTTTCTCAAATCTCTATTATTCTTTTAATATTTTATTCTAATGATGATTATATAGGTTCCTTGGATTGATCTTATACTTCTTTTTGTAAATAAATGACACAGTTCCTCATAAAATCATCTCTACACATGATTGAGTCAACTAGTAATCTAGAAATCATAGGATATGGTTTGCAAAGCTATGGGATAATAGATATATGATCCATAACATCCCTACATACTCTCCCTAGGCTCTCAAGAGCTTAATCTCCATAATCAAGGGCTAGATATATTTTTGATGTTTCTTTCCAATGCTCCCCCTAAGGCCATGCTTGATCATCTAGGTTGATGTAGAAATTTTAGCATCAGGTGAAGATTCAATAGAATCTATTGACTCTCCCTGAACATTTTCCTTATTTGGTTCTTTTACCTTCCATACCTTATCACTATTCATATCTCTTGATTTCCTAAAATGACTATTAAATTAATCTGCAATACTCTTAACATCACTAATATTATTCTTTGCATTAATAGGTGGAGGTCCACTTTTGTTCTTAGTTCTATTGTATATGCAAAAAAATTGTGTCCTGAATTATGACATTTGTAGCATGTAGGAGGTGGTTTTTTCTAATTAATCTTTAACTAACAATACTTATCGATGTGCCCAAAGTTATTACATGTGTAACATCTGATCTTAGTTGTTGTTCCTTCTCTAGTGTAATATTTATTGATTCTTGATTGATTAGGCTTCCTACATTCTACCTTCTTGTGTCCATATGCATGAAAATTGAAACAATAGCCATAAAAATATTTGTAAGGAATTTCACTTCTCTAGCCTCTCATCATGTGTCCAATCTTTTTGTTTCCAAAACATCTACCTTTGAAAGGTCTGATCTGGTTTTTATCTTCTTCAAGAGTAGGCCTTTCTTCATCAATATTCACTTTAGATTTTTCTTCCTAAGTCTTTGAACATTCAACTTCATTGGAGCCAACTTCAGTCATGTCTCCTTTAGGTTTATATCTATCTCTCTGCTCATCAATCTTATAACTTCTCAAATGAAGTTTTTCAATAAGTTTCTTAGCCTCAACAAGTTCTCCCTTTATGATCTAATTATATTTCTCTAATTCTAGATATTTGTTCTTATACTTATCAAGTTCAATCTGCATTTTTCCTATCTGAATATTAGAATATTTGAATGTTTCTTCAATTTTGTTTCTATCATCCTTTACCTATTTAATTTATTTATCTATTTCAAGAGAAATAGTTTCATGATCAAGCTTCAAAGTATCTTTCTCTTGTTCAAGATGTCTTATCTGATCTAAAGTATAACTATCTGAATGCTCTTTTATCTAATCCATAAGATGTTGTCTCTAACTCCTAGATAGCTGAAGTTGTTTCTTCAATTTTTTTATGAAACCCTCTTCTCTTCTCAATTTGAATTTTAAGCCACCATTTTCTGCTTTAGCCTTATCAAGGTCTTTAAGTGCTTTTTCAAAGTTTTCTTCCAAACTTTTAGAATCTATCTTTATCTCCCTTAAGCTGTTAGACATTCTCTCCAAGGGCCAATAGCTCTAAAAACAATTGCTAGGATTAAGTAATATTGAGAGGGGAGTGAATCAATATTACAGCACTTTAAACTTAAACTTAATAAATTCCAACTTAACTAGATAATTGCATAAATGAAAAGAACATAAATGCAAAACACATAACTCATAACACCATTAAATTCTTCTCAAGGGAACCCTGTCCAAGGGAAAAATCTGGTGGGGATGGTACCCACAAATATGCACTAAAAGTATATTGTCCTTGTTAGGAGACCTAGCCCTGTTAGGAATTGATTATTACATTAGTACATTTCCTTGTTAAAGGAATAAAAACCATGCTAAAGGTATATGCTGAGCTCACTTCTCATACAATCATAATGCATCCATTCTAGTCCTTACTTACATCGCTTTTGGGAGTAGGAGAACCTATGAAGACACCTAGGGTCACCATGGATCCAATCAAAGATAGAAGGAAAAAAATCATCCCTAAGTGTGAATTGAGATGTATTGAAACCAATAATGGCAATTTTCAATAAAGGATGTAATAAAATGTTGCTAAGTCCTAACGGTCCAAGTAAAGGACTAGGACATCAAAATGTTGTAAGTTGGGCCAATAGTTCACCAAGGGTTCAATTAGGGTCTATAATTGTTTAGTAAGGTCTAATAGATCCTAGAACATGAATCACTAAGTTGGAATAAGTTGAAAACAAGAATAAAACAAAAATATACAAGTTAATAATTCAAATATTTGAATATTAACGACTAGTTGTATTTAGTGGGAAACTAGATTTAGGAGGCTAAAATATATATGTAATCACAAATAGCTGATGAAATTGGTTGTAGAGGTTATTTTTCACCTGTATATGCCCACACAAAGGCAAGAGATAAAGTAGTGCGGATGGGTACATCCATTTGTACGGACATAGCGGGTTTTGAAACAATAAAAATGTTTTCTTTGCATATTTTGATTTTTTTTTGAATGCTTAATTGATTCTAAATGTTGTAGAAATATTTTTGAATAATCTAAAGGTCATTTAAATTCATTTGAGTTAATTTTGAAGCCTAGGAATCTGATTGTCCCGTGACAGGCCTGGAAATTATGAATTGTTTTGAATAAATGGATTAGGATTCATCCCTTACTATAGTATCTTTGATTTTGGGGATGATTCCATAATTGTACCATATCAAAATAACCTTATAAAAGAAACATTGATCTGTATGTTGCAGGTTGATCACCATTGTTTGACATTTGCTGGGTAAAACACATGAATTTGGCTCCTTGGCTATAGCAGTGGCCATTCTACCTGAAGCAGAGCACTATATTTCGATAGAATCCTTCATGATATGACCAAGAGAAAGTGTTTACTCAATAAATTGGAAGAGATAGTGCTTGAAGGTCTTATATTGAGAAAGCCCTAGTTTTGGAGGGTTTGAAGGCCTGATTTGGGGCTTTTGTGATGGAAGTGCTCCAAGGTGTGCTTGCACATACACAATCTAGGAATCTACTAGTCCTAGTCTTCTCTAGATCCTAACCTCACTTCTAGGACCTCCAAATTATTTTATTCACTATCCTAATAATTTTCTAACTCAATACAATGATTTGATCTCCTTGTGCTTCACCTTGAAGGAAAACTATCAATAAATGTGTTTCAACTCTTCACTCTAACTTGGAGGGCTCCAAGTGCAAATACTTCATAAAATTTTCAAAAATCCTGCAAGGGGTGTGTCCATCACTAAAACAAATCTTTAACATCCATATGGTTGCATTGGAATTTGAAATCAAGGTTGAACCAATCGAGTCCAAGATTGAAAAAGATTTAGGCCTAATTTCTCAATTAGCCCTATCCAGAGGGTTTTTCTGGATTCTTTCAAAAAACTTCCAAATAACTCCAAAAAATAATTTGAGACTTGGATACCCTTTTCTAAGACCTTGAATATTTTTGAGGTCTTAGGCTCGAAGGTCATCCATATAGTACTATCATATAATATAGGTAAATAGGGCTAATTTGGTTCATAATACACAGTCCACTAATTTCTACCTATAAATTTATCTAGATGGATTAGAAAAGACCTAAGCTCTTTTTTAGGGATCTATAAGACATTAAGGCTTCTAAAACCATATTTTTTTTGAGTCTCTCAAACTCTCCCTTGCACTTACATTTAAATTTCTCCATGTCATGCACCTAACCCAGTTCTCTAGTCTCACCTAGGGCATGATCTTAAAAATAACAAACTACTTGAATATGCACAAAACTCAAAAAATAGTGTTCTTCTTGTTATTCAAAAAATTTAATTACATCACTCATCCCATGGGAAATGAGCCTCAAGGTATCTAAACATGCCTTCTCCATGTTTTTAGGCCACTATAATTCATATCCCTCCTCAACTTTGAAGCGAACAAAAATTTGTCGATGTCGCACGCAACATTTGCAAAATTGCAAATGTTGTCATTACAATATTATGGCATCTTTTACATTAATGCTCCAAACTAAATTTTATGACCTCTAATTCATTCCAATCGATTAATAAACATCATTTATGAATTTTTAGGTACATACCTCATCTTACCTAAGTCTAGAACACTTTTAGACCCAATTTCCCAATTTTAAGCTAACATAGCACTAACTCCTAGAAAAGAAAAATCAACAAGGTTAGATTGAGCCTAGTCTAATCTACCTAGTAACACACATTAAAAGACCTTCTAAGGTCAAAATGAAAAGACACTGACTTGGATAGGGTCAGTACAAGACAAAATTGTAACAAGATTTAGGGGTTTGCTTAGGTGCTCCTGCACCATCCTCCCCAAATGAAAATACTTCAATCCACCCTTGGATTGAGTAAGTTGGAATCCACTCCCAACTTCTTGAATTTAGTATCCTTGACCCAAGTCACCTCTACATCTCCTTTTCCATACCACTTAACCAAGTTTTCATAATAGGTTCTCTGCCTGGTCTTCTTATAGGCCATGGAGTCAAGTATCTTTCTTCCTTTTGAGGTGGAGTAGGGGTCAAATTTAGGTCTTCTACCTCCTCGATGACCTCTATAAGACTCTGACCTAGATCTGGTGTGGGTTCTTTATATAGTATTAGATCTACCACATTGAACACAAAAGATAAGCTAATGTCTTGTGGTAACTCCACCTTGTATTCATTGGTGCCATATTTGGCCAGAATAGTACATGGGCCAATTCTTCTCATTTGTAACTTATGGGGCACTCCTTTATGCAATCTTTCCTTGTTGAGATGTACCATCACTAGATCCCTAACTTGGAATTGGACATCCCTTTTTCTCTCATCCACCTTTCTCTTTATCTTCTCTGTATTTTTGGTTAATGTCATTTTGACTGTCTCATGTAATTCTTGCATAGAATGTGTAATATCTTTTGCATAGCCACTACCCTTGGCTCCATCCTTTAGATCTCTGAGCTCAAATATTCCTTTAAGGTGTCAGCCATAAACTATTTCAAAAGGACTCTTATCAGTAGTCTTATTCATAGTGTCATTATAAGCATACTCTGTTGCCTAATGAGTTGGTCCCAAACTTGACCATACTCATTAGTTAAACACCTTAGGAGGTTACCAAGACTCCTATTAACTACTTCATTTTGACCATCAGTCTCAGGATGGTATGTAGACCCAGAAGATAAATTGGTTCCTAACTTTTTCCATAGGGTCTTCTAAAAGTGACTCATGAACTTGGTATCTCTGTCTGGCACTATGCTCAATGGTAACCCATGTATTATGACTACCTCCTTGAAGAATAGGTGACTTATTTTAATGGAATCATGGACTATCTTGTAGGGTAAAAAGTGTGCCATCTTACTTAATCTATAAAAAATAACATAAATGCTATCCATTCCCTATTTGGTCTTTGGTAATCCCACTAAAAAATCCATGCTCAAACATTCCCATGGTCTACTTGGGATGGGAAGAGGTTGGTAAAGGCCTACATTAAAAGATGTACCTTTTTATTTCTAACATATAACATAACTTTATACATACTTCTAAAATTCCAAATTCATCTTAGGCCAAATGTAAAACCTCTAAACTAATTCTTGGGTCTTATTTACACCAAAATGCCCACTAAGTGCACCATTGTGCTTCTCTTGTATCATATTTTCTCTTATAAAACCTCTAGAAACACATAATTGACTTCCTCTAAACAAGTGATCACTCTCCAAAGTATATTTAAATAATTCACTATGAATATGATTCTTGTGGTCCTTGCATACCTTGTAGATGTCTGCAAAGTCTCCATCTTCTTCATATAGGTCTTTGAAGCTCTTAATACCCATTATCTACAGGTGTATCTCTTGTACTGTCAAGGATATTCTACTTAAGGCATTTGCTTCCTTATTTTGTAATCCCTTCTTGTGCTTGATATTGAATTTTGTAGGCCTACAGATATTCTACCCAATTCAGGAAACTCAGTGCTTGGTTGTCTAAAAAAAATTACAATCTCCTTTGGAAGAAGGTAGTGCCTACACTTCCTCGATTCTCAGAATAGAGCATAGATCTCTAGGTCATAAGAAGAGTACTTCTTCTTGGCTTCACTTAGTTTTTCAGAGGGGAAAGCCATTGGTCTTCCCTCTTGGCTCAAGACAACACCAATAGCTAAATTTCTAGCATCACATTCCACTGTGAATAACTTCTCAAAGCTTGGAAAAATCAGGATTGGTTGAGTAGAAATCTTCTTCTTCAATAACTCAATTCCATAGTTATCTTTCTCGTTCCACAGAAACTTAGTTTTCATCCCACCTTTGATAGTATCTAACATAGGAGCACAAATTGCATTGAATTATTTTGATAACTTCCTATAATACTGTGCTAAGCCATGAAAACTTCTTACCTTAGTTGTTGTTCTTGGAGTACGCCAATTGAGAATGGCTTCCACTTTTCTTGGATCCATCTTTAGATGGCCTTGAGATAGCACAAACCCAAGGTACACTAGCTCTTGTTCCATTAATTCACATTTCTCCAAATTTATCATCAACTTCTCCTCATGTAGCTTCTTGAAAACTATTTGCAAATGTCTAAGGTGTTCTTCTCTTGTCTTACTATAGATGAGGATATCATCTAAGTATACTACCACAAATCTTCCTATGTAGTGCTTAAGGAATTCATTCTTTAATCTCATGAATGTGAATGGGGAATTGGATAGCCCAAATGGAATTACAAGCCACTCATATAGTCCTTCTATGGTTTTGAAGGTTGTTTTCCATTCATCCCCTTCATTAACTATGATTTGGTGGTATCCACTCTTTAAGTCAATCTTTGTGAAATACTTGGCTTCTCCTAGACAATACATTAGGTCTTCTATCCTAGGGATAGGGAACCTATACCTAATGGTTATCATGTTTATTCCTCTTGAGTTAGTACATAGCCTCCATGTTCCTCCCATTTTGGGTGCTAAGATAGTGGGTATGACACAGGGACTAATGATTTTCCTAATGAGACCTTGGCTTAGGAGTTCTTGGATTTGTCTAGATATTTCCTCATTTTGTTGAGGATTCATTTTATAGGCTGCCTTATTAGGAAGGGTAGCTCCTGGGATAAATTCTATTTGATGACTTACAACTCTGTTAGGGGTTAGGGTCGATGGTTTTCCATCACTTATAATACCTTCATACTTCTGTAAAATCTCTTGCACTTCCTTTGGCAATTTTGTGCTCTTGGCTATTTTGTCTCAAATTTCTTCTCTTGGCTTCAACACAAGTGCAAAACCAACACCCTCTCCTTCTTCTAAGGCTTCTAAGAACTCCTTCTCACTGACCATGAGAACATTGGGGCATGATGACTTTATTTCTCCATCCTCCAATAGTGACTATATTTTGAATGTCACATTTTCCTTCTTGAAAGAATAAGAATTCTTTACTCCATCATGCATGGCCTTTTAGTCAAATTGTAATGGCCTACCAAGGAGTAGGTGACATGAATCCATAGGTATGACATCACACAACACCCTTTCCTTGTATCTCCTTTGTTTAACCAAGTGACCTTCTAAGGGTTGCTGTGGGGTATTTTTTTATCTTCAATTTTCTAACTATCTCCTCTGACACTAAATTGTCAGTAGACCCTGATTCTATGATGACTCTACAAACCTTTACCATCATCTTACATTTCACTCTAAATAGTGATCACCTTTGACTAGGTTCCTCTTTCACTGGCTCCTTAATCAATGTCCTCCTCATCATTAAATTCTCACCTTCCTCTGACTCTAAGGGAACCTTGGGGTGTTTACCTCCACCACTATTATCCTCTTGAACATATTTTACCCTTTTTTCACTTCCTTGTGAAGTAGTTCCTTTCTCTAGACATCTATATGTAGGGTGTCCCATCTAGTTGCAGTGGTAGAAGTTGTGAAAGTTTTGGGGATAAATTATTTGGGATACATTGAAATCTCCTAAGATCCAATGGCCTGATACCATCTGGAATAAAAGGCTTTCTTTGAAATGATGGATACATTTGGAAAAAC
>MU228022.1:5452211-5463633 GCA_018584345.1 Thuja plicata
ACACAACTCTTATTACAAATTATTTTGAAAAAATAATAAACTAACTAAAAAAATAACTACCTACTTTCGGATTTGGCTTTGGTCAAAAATCCAAAACATATTTTAAAATTCTAATATTTTTTCTGGAGATAGGAAATTTAATTTCCCGAACTGGGTCGTTTTTATATTTTTAAAATTCGACCATCTTCGTCCTCTGTCGACATCATCTTTGCAGCAGGTCTAAATTCCAGCATCTCTGAAACCTTTGCTTGTAGAATTTTGATTGTTTCTCTCATAGAGCTTCCTTCCATAATCCCTCAAATTTTAATTGAAAAGAAATTATTTTTTGTATCCCATTTAATTTACTTCATCATATTATTAATTACTGGGCATAGATTTTAGGATTCCATTGTTTAGAGTTTTATCACTTTATAGGACTCTAAATTTTGCCAAAAATTGAGAACTCCAACACTTCCTTCTCTCTCTCATCTTTGATAAACTCTACCAAGTGAGTGCATACCCTCTTAGTCTAGCTTTAGAAACTTTCACCTTTTGAGCCTCAATTATTCCATCACACTCAAAGTTATTTTCTAGTCCTTCTATCCAATCTAGGGCTACCTCTAGTTCCATATTTCCAATAAAGCTAGGAACTCCTTCTAGTGCTTTACCACTCATAGCATTTAATTCTTTCAAGAATGGTTCCTCAGTAAGGACAAGGTTAGCTTTAGGTACTTCATCATCTATGGAAATCTCCTTGCCTTTCCCTTCAATCTTATCCCTTACTTCTTTTGTCTTCACATCCACTTCATCTACCTTTTTTCTATTTGAGCCAATTTGTCTATGAGCAATCTATTCTCTTCTTCTTTCTCATCTACCTTCTTTTCTAGCCTAGCATTGGTGACCATTGTAGACTCTCCTACTAACTCTGTTGGTTAGAACATTCACCACAAGCATGATCAAACAAGCTCTGATACCAATCTGATGGAAGTGCTCCAAGGTGTTCTTGCACCTACACATTCTAGGACTCTACTAGTCCTAGTCTTATCTATATCCTAACCTCACTTATAGGACCTCCCAAGTATTTTATTCACTATCATAAGACTTCACTAACTCAATACAATGAGTTTATCTCCTTGTGCTTCACCTTGAAGCACAACTATCAATAAATATGTTTCAACTCTTCACTCTAAATTGGAGGACTCCAAATGAAAATCCTTCATAACAACTCCAAAAATGTTGCAAGGGTTGTTTCCATCACTAAAAAAACTCTTTTACATCCATATCATTCCATTGGAATGGTACATCAAGGTCTAACCAATCGAGTCCAAGTTTGTCAAAGATTTAGGCCTAATAGGCCTAATTGTTCAATTAGCCCTATCCAGAGGGTTTTTCTAGATTCTTTCCCAAAACTTTCCAATAACCCCAAAAAATAACTTGAGAATTGGATACCCTTTTCCAATACCTTGAATATTTTTGAGGTCTTAGGCTCCTATTTCATCCGTACAGTAGTATCCTATAATATAGGGAAAATACAGCTAATTTTGTTCATAATATGTAGTCCACTGATTCCTACCTAGCAATCTATCTACATGGATTGGAAAAGACCTAAGCTCTATGTTAACAATCTATAATACCTTAAGGATTTTGAAACCACATTTTTTTTGAGTCTCTCAAACACTCCCTTGCACTTGCATTCAAATTTCTCCATGTCATGCACCTAACCAGGCTCTCTGGTCTTGCTTAGGGCATGATCTTAAAAATAACAAACTGACACTTCTTACCTCCTAATTGCATATTTACAATGTGTAGAGGCTCCCCTAAAATTTTAATCCACACCATAAATATTTCCACTGTTTAATTCTATGGGGGAGCCATCAAACCAAAATCCAGACTGTCTACTCCAACAACTACACTAATTACAAAAAAAATTACAAAGCCTAACTAATCAACTCAAAACCAATTTTATACTGAATGAAAATTTCTTAAAAATAACTCTACAACATGGATCCAACACTGGAACATGCTATTTAATCTATTCACTAATGCTTATACATAAAAAGATTCGACTATGCACATAACTCAGAAAATAGTGGTCTACTTGCTATTCAAAAACTTTCATTACATCACTCATCCCATAGGAAATGAGCCTCAAGGTATATAAATATTCCTTCTCCATTTTTTTATGCCACTATCATTCATATCCCTCCTCAACTTTGAATAGAATCAAAAAATTTTGATGTTGCATGCAACATTTGCAAAATTGCAATTGTTGTCATGACAACATTATGGCATCTTTTACAGTAATGCTAAAAACTAAATTTTTTGACCTCTAACTAATTCAAATTAATGAATAAACATCATTTAGGCCTTTTTAGGTACTTTCCTCATCTTACCTAAGTCTATAACACTTTTAGACCCAATTTGCCACTTTTAGGCTAACATAGCACTAACTTCTAGAAAAGCAAAATCAACTAGGTTAGATTGAGCCTAGTATAATATACCTAGTAATACACATTGCAAGACCTTCTAAGGTCAAAAGGAAAAGATATTGACTTGGCTAGGGTCAGTACAAGCCAAAATTGTAACAAGATTTAGAGGTTTTCCTAGGTGCTCCTGCACCATCCTCCCAAAATGAAAAGACTTCAATCCACCCTTGGATTGAGTAAGTTGTAATCCACTCCCAACTTCTTGAATTTAGTCTCCTTGACCCAAGTTGCCTTTACATCTTATTTTCCATAACACTCAACCAAGTGTTCATAATAGGTCCTCTGTCTAGTCTTCTTATAGGCCCCGGAGTCAAGTATCTTTTCTTCCTTCTGAGGTGGAGTAGGGGTCAAATTCAGGTCTTCTACCTCCTGAATGACCTCTGTAAGACTCTGATCTAGATCAGGTGTGGGTCCTTTGTATAGTATTATATTTTCCACATTTAACATAAGATATAATCCACTATCATGTGGTAGCTCCACTTTGTATGCATCTGTTACATATTTGGCTAGAATAGTACATGGGCCAATTCTTCTCATTTTTAACTTATGGGGCACTCCTTTAAGAAATCTTTCCTTGTTGATATGTACCATCACTCAATCCCCAAATTGGAATTAGACATCCCTTTTTCTCTCATCCACCTTGCTCTTTATCTTCTTTGTGTTTTTATTCGATGTCCTTCTGACTGTCTCATGTACTTCTTGCATAAAATGTGCAAAATACTCTACATAGACACTACGCTTGGCTCCATCCTTTAGATCACTAAGCTCAAATATGCCTCTAGGGTTTAGGCTGTAAACTATTTCAAAAGGACTCTTACTAGTAGTCCTATTCACAGTGTCATTATAAGCATACTTTGCGTGCCTAATGAGATGGTCCCAAACTTGACAATACTCCTTAGTTGAACACCTTAGGAGGTTACCAAGACTCTTATTAACTACTTCAGTTTAACAATCAGTCTGAGGATGGTATGAAGACCCAAAAGATAAATTGGTTCCCAAATTTTTCCATAGGGTCTTTAAAAATTGATTCATGAACTTGGTATCCTTGTCTGACACTATGCTCAATGGTAACCCATGTATTTTGACTACCTCCTTGAAGAATAGGTGAGCTATTTGACTGTCATCATGGACTGTCTTGTAGGGTACAAAGTGTACCATCTTACTGAATCTATCCATAATAACATAAATGCTATCCATTCCCCATTTGGTCTTTGGTAATCCCACTACAAAATCCATGCTCAAACATTCCCATCGTCTACGTGGGCTGGGAAGAGGTTGGTAAAGGCCTACATTGGAAGATGTACCTTTTCCTTTCTAACATATAACACAACTTTCTACATGCTTCCTAATGTCCACTTAGGCCAAAAATAAAGACTCTAAACTAATTCTTGGGTCTTATTTGTACCAATGCCCACTAAGTGCACCATTGTGCTTCTCTGGTATCATATTTCCTCTTATAGACCCTCTAGGAACACATAATTGACTTCCTTTAAACAAAAGATCACTCTGCAAAGTATATTCAAATAATTCACTATGAAAATGATTCTTGTCTTCTTTACATCCCTTGTAGATATCTTCCTAGTCTCCATCTTCTACATATAGGTCTTTGAAGCTCTCAATACCCATGCTCTGCAAGTGTATCTCTTGTACTATCAGGGATCTTCTAGTTAAGGAATTTGCTATGTTATTCTACAATCCCTTCTTGTTCTTGATATTGAAAGTGCAGGCCTATAGATATTCTACCCACTTCATATGTTTATGACTGCGCCTATCATGTGAATTCAGGAAAATCACTGCTTGGTTGTCTGAAAAGACTACAAACTCCTTTGGAATCAAGTAGTGCCTCCACTTCCTCAATGCTTGGACTAGAGAATACATCTTTAGGTCATAAGAAGAGTACTTCTTCTTGGCTTCACTTATTTTTTCAGAGGGAAAAGCCACTGCTCTTCCCTCTTGGCTTGAGACAACACCAATAGCTACATTGCTAGCATCATATTCCACTATGAATAGCTTCTCAAAGCTTGGAAAAATCAGGATTGGTTGAGTAGAAATATTCTTCTTCAATAGCTCAAATCCATGGTTAGATTTCTCATTCCAACACAAACTTAATTTTCATCACACCTTTGATAGTATCTAACATAGGAGCACAAATTGCATTGAATTACTTTGTGGAATTCCTATACACCTGTGCTAAGCCATGAAAACTTCTTACCTCAGTTTTTCTTGGAGTAGGCCAATTGAGAATGGCTTCCACGTTGCTTGGATCCATCTATAGATTGCCTTAAGATATCACTAACCCAAGGTACACTAGCTCTTCTTTCATGAATTCACATTTCTCCAAATTTATCATCAACTTCTCCTCATGTAGCTTTTTGAAAACTATTTGCAGATGTCTGAGGTATTCTTCTCTTGTCTTACTATAGATGAGTATATCATATAAGTATACTACCACCAATATGCCTATGTAGTCCTTAAGGACTTCATTCATTAATCTCATGAATGTGGATGGGGAATTGGATAATGCAAATGGCATTACAAGACACTCATATAGTCCTTCTGTGGTTTTGAAGGTTGTTTTCCATTCATCCCTTCATTAACTCTAGTTTGGTGGTATCCACTCTTTAAGTCAATCTTTGTGAAATACTTGGCTTCTCATAGATAGACCATTAGGTCTTCTATCCTAGGGACAGGGAACCTATACCTATTGGTTATTCTATTTATTGCTCTTGATTCAGTACATAGCCTCCAAGTTCCTCTCTTTTTGGGTGCTAAGATAGTGGGTACGACACAAGGACTAATGTTTTTCGTAATAAGACCTTTGCTTAGGAGTTCTTGGATTTGTCTAGCTATTTCCTCATTTATTTGAGGAGTAATTTTATAGGATACCTTTTTAGGAAGGGTAGCTCTTGGGATAAATTATATTTGATGACTTACAGCTCTCTTAGGGGGTAAGGTAGATGGTTTTCCATCACTTACAATTCCTTCATACTTCTATAAAATCTCCTACACTTCCTTTGGAAATTTTGTCCCCTTGGTTGCTTTGTCTACAACTTCTTCTCATGGTTTCAACACAAGTGAACACAACTCCCTCTGCTTCTTCTAAGTTTTCTAAGAACTCCTTCTCACTAGCCATGAAAACATTGGGGCCTGATGACTTTATTTCTCCATCCTCCAACAGTGACTATATTTTGAATGTCACATTTTCCTTCTTGAAAGAATAAGAATTCTTTACTCCATCATGCATGGCCCACTGGTCAAATTTCCATGGCCTACCAAGTAGTAGGTGACATGAATCCATAGGTATGACTTCACATGACACCTTGACCTTGTATCTCCCAATGAAGAAATCCACCCAAGCTTGTTCATTGACAAGAACATGGTGTCCTTTATTTAACCAAGTGACCTTGTAAGGGTTGGTGTGGGGTATTCTTTTCATCTTCAATTTTTTGATTTCCTCCTCTGATACTATATTTTTAGTAGACCCTAATTCTATGATGACTCTGCAAACCTTGCCCATCATCTTTGATTTCACTCTAAATAGTGATCTCCTTTGACTAGGTTCCACTTTCACCTGCTCCTTAATCAGTGTTCTCCTCATCATTAAATTCTCACTTTCCTCTCACTCTAAGGGAGCCATAGGGTGTTTACCTCCACCACTACTCTCCTCTTGAACATAGTTTACCCTTTTATCACTTCCTTGTGAAGTAGTGTCTTTCTCTGGACATTTATATGCAGCGTATCCCATCTGGTTGCACTAGTAATATTTCATGTTTGCAAAATAGTTACCTCTACCTTGGCTATTGCTTCTTCCTCTCCAACTACTATTAGAGTTCCTTCCTATATTTGTGTTGCCTCTATTGGATCTTTGTTCTTGCTTCTCAGTAATCTTGGTCTCTCCTTGACTCTTTGGTTCAGAACTATTTCCACCATATCCACCTCTCTATCCTTTATTGTCTCTTCCCTTACCTCTACCCCTAGTGGTGCTTGACCTTGTTTCTTATTTAGCTTCTCTTCTACCTTTATTTCAATTTGGTGGCACTTCTTAATAGTATCTAGCTACCTTCACTTTCTCATCTTCTACAACTCTAGACCTCATGCAAATCCTTTGAAACTCTTTAGTGTAAGAGTTCACATCCAAGTATTTCTACCTTAGACTTTGTCTTCTTTTATGCACTTAGATTTCACAATCCTTATGAAAATAAGCATCTCTGGCCTTTGTAACCATAGCCTTCCATGTAGTAATGGGCTTATTTCCTTCCTTCTCTCTCTCATCTTGGATAAACTTCCACCAAGTGAGTGCATACCCTCTTAGTCTGGCTTTAGAAACTTTCACCTTTTGAGCCTCAATTATTCCATCACACTCAAAGTGATTTTCTAGTCCTTCTATCCAATCTAGGACTACCTCTAGTTCCATCTTTCCACTAAATAAAGGAACTCCTTCTAGTGATTTACCACTCATATCCTTTAATGCTTTCAAGAATGGTTCCATAATAAGGATAGGGTCAGCTTCAGGTACATCATCATCTATGGAAATCTCCTTGCCTTTCTCTTCAACCTTAACCTTTACATATTTTGTCTTCACATCCACTTCATCTACCTTTTTCTCTAATTGAGCCAATCTGTCTTTGAGAAATATATTCTCTTCTTCTTTCTCATCTACCTTGTTTCCAACTCTGCATTGATCATGATTGTAGACTCTCCTACTGAATCTTCTCATTGGAACATTCACCACAAGCCTGATCAAACAAGCTCTAATACCAATATGATGGAAGTGCTCCAAGATGTTCTTGCACATACACAGTCTAGGACTCTACTAGTCCTAGCCTTCTCTAGATCCTAACCTCACTTCTAGGACCTCCCAAGTCTTTTCTTCACTATCCTAAGACTTCACTAAATCAATACAATGAGTTGATCTCCTTGTGCTTCACCTTGAAGAACAACTATCAATAAATGTGTTTCAACTCTTCACTCTAACTTGGAGGGCTCCAAGTGCAAATCCTTCATAAAAACTTCAAAAATGCTACAAGGGGTGTGTCCATCAGTAAAACAACTCTTTCACATCCATATGGTTCCATTGGAATGGGGCATCAAGGTCTAACCAGTCAAGTCCAAGTTTGACAAAGATTTAGGCCTAATAGGCCTAATTGCTCAATTAGCCCTATCTAGAAGGTTTTTCTAGATTCTTTCCCAAAAATTCCAAATAACCCCAAAAAATAACTTGATACTTGGATACCCTTTTCAAATACCTTGAATATTTTTTAGGTCTTAGGCTCCTAGGTCATTTCTACAGTAGTATCCTATAATATAGGGCAAATAGAGCTAATTTGGTTCATAATATGTAGTCCACTTATTTCTACCTAGAAATCTATCTAGATGGATTGGAAAAGACCTAATATCTCTATTAGGGATCTATAATACCTTAAGTTTTTTGAAACCACACTTGGTTTGAGTCTCTCAAACACTCCCTTTCACTTGCATTCAAATTTCTCCTTGTCATGTACCTAACTGGGTTCTCTAGTCTCACCTAGGGAATGGTCTTAAAACTAACAAACTGACACTTTTGACCTCCTAATTTCATATTTACAATGTACATAGACTACCATACCATATTAATCCACACCCTGAAGCTTTCCATGGTTGGATTCTATGGGGGAGCCATGAAACCAAAATCCACTCTATCTACTCCAGCAGCTACACTAATTACAAAAGAATTTGCAAAGCCTAACTAATCAACTGAAAACCACTTTTCCACTAAATGAAAAGTTCTTAAAACTAATTTTAGAACATGGATCCAAAAATGGAACAAGCTATTCAATCTATTCACTAATTCTTATACATCAAAAGAATTGATTGTGCACAAAACTCAGAAAATAGTGTTCTTCTTGCTATTCAAAAACTTTCATTACATCACTCATCCCATGGGAAATGAGCCTCAAGGTATATAAATATGCCTTCTCCATGTTTTTATTTCACTATAATTCATATCCCTCCTCAACTTTGAAGGGACCTAAAAGTTGTCGATGTTGCATGCAACATTTGCAAAATTGCAAATATTGTCACGACAACATTATGGCATCTTTTACATTAATGCTCCAAAATAACTTGTATGACCTCTAACTCATTCCAATCAATGAATAAACATCATTTAGACATTTTTAGGTACTTTCATTATCTTACCTAAGTGTAGAACACTTTTAGACCCAATTTCCCACTTTTATGCTAACATAGAACTAACTCCTAGAAAAGCAAAATCAACTAGGTTAGATTGAGCCTAGTCTAATCTACCTAGTAACACACATTGTAAGACCTTCTAAGGTAAAAATTAAAATATATTGAATTGGCTAGCGTGAGTAGAAGCCAAAATTGTAACAAGATTTAGGGTTTTTCCTAGGTGCTCCTACACCATCCTCCCAAAATGAAAAGACTTCAATCCACCCTTGGATTGAGTAAGTTGGAATCCACTCCCAACTTATTGAATTTAGTCTCCTTGACCCAAGTTTCCCTTGCATATTATTTTCCATACCACTTAACCAAGTGTTCATAATAGGTTCTATGTTTGGTCTTCTTATAGGCCCTAGAGTCAACTATCTTTTCTACCTTTTGAGGTGGAGTAGGGGTCAAATTTAGGTCTTCTACCTCCTGGATGACCTCTGTAAGAATCTAATCTGGATCTAGTGTGGGTCCTTTGTACAGTATCAGATCTGCCACATTCAACATGGGAGATAATCCACTTTCCTTTGGTAACTCCACCTTTTATGCATTGGTTCCATATTTGGCCTGAACAGTAATGGGCCAATTATTTTCATTTGTAACTTATGGGGCACTCCTTTCTGCAATATTTCCTTTTTGAGATGTACCATCACTATATCCCCAACTTGGAATTGGACATTCCTTTTTCTCTCATCCACCTTGCTCTTTATCTTCTCTATATTTTTAGTTAATGTCCTTCTGACTGTCTCATGTACTTCTTTCATAGAATGTGAAAAATCTTCTATATAGGTGCTACCCTTGGGTCCATCCTTCAGATCTCTGAGCTTGAATATGTCTCTAGGGTGTAGGCCATAAACTATTTCAAAATGACTCTTACCAATAGCCCTATTCACTGTGTCATTATAAGCATACTATGCCTGCCCAATGAGTTGGTCCCAAACTTGACCATACTCCTTAGTTAAACACCTTAGGAGGTTACCAAGACTCCTACTAACTACATCAGTTTGACCATCAGTTTGAGGATGGTATGTAGACACAAAATATAAATTGGTTCCTAAATTTTTCCATAGGTTCTTCCAAAAGTGACTTGTGAACGTGGTATCTCTGTCTGAAACTATGCTCAATGGTAACCCATATATTCTGACTACCTCCTTGAAGAATAGCTGAGCTATTTGACTGGTATCATGAACTGTCTTGTATGGTACAAAGTGTGCCATCTTACTGAAAAAATCCACAATAACATAAATGTTATCCATTCCTTGTTTGGTTTGGTAATCCGACTACAAAATCCATGCTCAAACATTCCCATGGTCTACCTGGGATGGGAAGAGGTTGCTAAATACCTACATTGGAAGATGTACCTTTTATTTTCTGACATATAACACAACTTTCTACATACTTCCTGTTGGTTTTGTTTCATGTTTTTGCTGTTTTGCCCTGTTCCTTGCTCTCCTCTCTGAAAATTTGCACGTTTTCATGCTTATTCCTTGTCAAAATCCTGATAAACCTTGCTAAAACCCTAAGGCATAATGTTAAATGATGCATTTTGAAACCCTTTGGCCATGTCTCCTTTTCCCTCATTACCTTTTTTTTAAGTTACTTAAGGCATGTGCTTTTAAGACAGGTCGCTTGATCACGTTACCAAAACCGAATATGCCAAAATGTCTCCCGACTTTGATTTTGCCTTGTGTCACTTAGTCTCGTTAAAAAATAGAATATTCTCTAAGTGTCTCGAGACTTAGCGATTTCCTTTTGGTAGGGTTGTCGCTTGATAATCATGTTATAAGCTTTGAATGAACGGGACCCACCTTCAGTCGGGTGATCGCTTGAAGAGTCAATAGGTCAAAGAAATGTCTCCCGACCTTGCGATTCACTTCATGTCGCACAGTCGCAGGATCAGCTCAGTCAAACAGTTAGGCCTTTTCTTTATTCGTGTGGTCTGGTGATAAAAAGATGGTTAAGAGATAACGGTCACGACTCAGCGACTAACAGTTTCAGGTTAAGTGATTTCCCTCAGTCAGGATGTCGCTATAACAGGAGTGATGAGTCAGACTTCCAGAATGCATAAACTGGATGAAGTAATAGATGACATCTGTCAGAATGCTATTGGTTGTCATGTGATCGCTTGATAAAGAAAAAGGATCAAGCGAAAAGGAGACTTAAGTCATGTTACCCTCATTCACAAAGTCTCGTGATATTTTAAGGGTATGTGAAATTCTGAAACGATTAAAAGACAACCGTGCGATGCAAAGATGAAAAGATCTAACGGTGGTCGCTAAGTCTCATGACAAAAGTGCCTTAAGGAAAAAGTGCTTCCAACTAAGCGATTAAGGTATGTCGCGAGGTCACTGAAAGCATAAAGGGGCACGTGTTTCTAGTTAAAGGTAAAGACTCAGGATCACCCGACTCAACGACTGAAGGTTGTTGTGAAGTCTTGTAAAGAGGCATGAACATCTGGCGACTTGGCGATGACTATAAAGTGTTAAAAGGTAAACAGCTTGTCGCGTAGTCTGGAGAAGAATGCCTGGTTAAGGTTAACTCTGCGCGACTAAGATTTTTTTATAGTCGCCTGATCGCTAGAAAACTTGGGTTAAGCTGAGGTAAAGAAGGGCCATTGTCACCAAATCTGATGATCAGACCATGGTTAAGGGAAACCGCTCGTGACAAAGAGACTTTATGAGGTCGCGAGGTCGCTGAATAAACAGGATCTATAAAGCGGCGCCAAGTGAGTGACAGGACAGAGGAAA
>MU228022.1:5470385-5527673 GCA_018584345.1 Thuja plicata
TGTCATTTCTTTGCTTATTATTGACTCTGCAGCCCAAAGGATAGGCACTGGTTCAGGAATCTATTTGAATACCTATCTATGTCACATATGTTCTGGGTTTTCAATTACCAAATCAATTTTAAACACTTTGTTACCAAGAACACATAAGCAAAACTTGTTTAAAGGACCTCTGTCAGCAGGGCATAGTCCATGTTATTGATTCCTTGAAGAGAGAATCATTTAGGTTGTCCCTCCTATCAAGAAAAGGAAGAAGGATTGAAATCCTTGTCTCACTGGTTTTCTGTCATATTTAAGATTATGATGTGTATGGTTAAATCCTTTATATGATTATGCTTGATCATTTACAAGGTATTTTATAAGCTTGTTCAATAGAGATACATGACAAATCAGTGTCCACAATAACAAATACTGTGTTAACAACCATCTTATAACGTAAAACCAGCCTGAGTAGTTGTGGAACTCAAAAATGAAGAAGGACCTTATCTAGTCCTTAGCAATTAGGCTTTTCTTGTCTCTGAATTAGGAGTAAAGGCACAGGATTCAAATAGACATTTCAAGCATTGTGATTCATACAAGAAAAATCCCTAACACCTCCTAATGTCAAAATTTATCTGAGGCCAAAAGTAAAACCTCTGAACTAATTCTTGGGTCTTATTTAAACCAAAATGCCCACTAAGTGCACCATTATGCTTCTCTTCTATCATATTTTCTCTTATAGACCCTCTAGGAACACATAATTGACTTCCTTTAAACAAAAGATCACTATGCAAAGTATATTCAGAGAATTCACTATGAAAATGACTCTTGTGTTATTTACATACCTTGTAGATGTCTACAAAGTCTCCATCTTCTGCATATAGGTCTTTGAAGCTCTCAATACCCATGCTCTGCAAATGTATCTCTTGTACTATCAGGCATCTTCTACTTAAGTCATCTTATACCTTATTCTGCAATCCCTTCTTGTGCTTGATATTAAAAGTGTAGGCTTGCAGATATTCTACCCAATTCATATGTTTAAGACTGAGCTTATCTTGTGAATTCAAGAAACTAAGTTCTTGGTTTTCTGAAAAGACTACAAAATCCTTTGGAAGAAAGTAGTCCCTCCACTTCCTCAGTGCTTGGACTAGAGCATACATCTCTAGATAAGAAGAGTACTTCTTCTTTTCTTCACTTAGTTTTTTAGAGTGGAAAGCCATTGGTCTTCCCTCTTGGCTCAAGACAACACCAATAGCTACATTGATAGCCACACATTTCCCTATGAATAGCTTCTCAAAGCTTGGAAAAATTAGGATTGGTTGAGTAGAAATCTTCTTATTTAATAACATAAATCCATTGTTATCTTTCTCATTCCACACAAACTTAGTTTTCATCCCACCTTTGATAGTATCTAACATAGGAGCATAGATTCCATTGAATTTCTTAATGAACTTCCTATAATACTATGCTAAGCCATGAAAATTTCTTACCTTAGTTGTTGTTCTCGGAGTAGCCCAATTGAGAATGGCTTCCAATTTTCTTGGATCCATATTTATGTTGCCTTGAGATAGCACAAACCCAAGGTTCACTAGCTCTCATTTCATGAATTCACATTTCTCCAAATTTATCATCAACTTCTCCTCATGTAACTTCTTGAAACCTATTTGTGGATGTCTTAGGTGTTCTTCTTTTGTCTTACAATAGGTTAGGATATCATCTAAGTATACTACCACAAATCTACCTATGTACTCCTTAAGCACTTCATTCATTAATCTCATGAATTTGGATTGGGAATTGGATAGCCAAAATAGCATTACAAGCCACTAATATAGTCCTTCTATGGTTTTGAAGGTTGTTTCCCATTCATCCCCTTCATTAACTTTGATTTTGTGGTATCCACTCTTTAATTCAATCTTTGTGAAATACTTGGCTTCTCCTAGACAGTCCATTAGGTCTTCTATCCTAGGGATAGAGAACCTATACCTAATGGTTATCACATTTATTTCTCTTGATTTAGTACATAGCCTCCAATTTCCTCCCTTTTTTGGGTGTTAAGACAATGTGTACGACACAAGGACTAATGCTTTTCCTAATGAGACTTTGGCTTAGGAGTTATTGGATTTATCTAGCTATTTACTCATTTTGTTGATGATTCATTTTATAGGCTTCCTTGTTAGGAAGGGTAGCTCCTGGGATAAAGTCTATTTGATGACTTATATCTCTCTTAGTGGGTAGGGTTGATGGTTTTCCATCACTTATAATTCCTTCATACTTCTGTAACATCTCTTGCACTTCCTTTGGCAATTCTATCCCCTTGGCTATTTTGTCTATAATTTCTTCTATTTGCTTCAACAAAAGTGCAAAACCAACTCCCTCTCCTTCTTCTAAGGCTTCTAAGAACTCCTTCTCACTAACCATGAGAACATTGAGGCCTCATTAATTTATTTCTCCATCCTCCAACAACGACTGTATTTTGAATGTCACATTGTCCTTCTTGAAAGAATAAGAATTATTTACTCCATCATGCATGACATGTTGGTCAAAGGTCCATTTCCTACCAAGGAGTAGGTGACATGCATCCATAGGTAGGATTTCACACAGCACCTTTTCCTTGTATCTCCCAATGGTTAAATCCACCCAAACTTGTTCATTGACAAGAACATGTTGTCCTTTGTTTAACCAAGTGACCTTGTAAGGGTTGGTGTGGGGTATTCTTTTCATCTTCGATTTCCCAACTAACTCCTCTGACACTATATTGTCAATAGACCCTTAGTCTATGATGACTCTGCAAAACTTTCCCATCATCTTGCATTTCACTCTAAATAGTGATCTCCTTTGACTAGGTTCCTCTTTCATTGGCTCCTTAATCAGTGTCCTCATTATCATTAAATTCTCACCTTCATCTAACTCTAAGGGAGCCTCAGGGTGTTTACCTCCACCACTAGTTTCCTCTTGAGCATAGTTTACCCTTTTTTCACTTCCTTGTGAAGTATTTCCTTTCTCTGGACAACTATATGCGGGGCATCCCATCTGGTTGCAATGGTAACATTTCATGTTTGCAAAATAGTTACCTCTACCTTGGCTGTTTCTTCTTCCTCTCCAACTACTATAAGAGTTCCTTCCTTTATTAGAGTTTCCTCTATTGGAGCTTCCTTCTTTCTTCTTAGTAAGCTTGGTCTCTCCTTGACTCTTTGGTTCAAAACTCCTTCCACCATATCCACTTCTCTGTCATTTATTGTCTTTTCCCTTACCTCTACCTTTAGTGGCGCTTGAATCTTGTTTCTTCCTTAGCTTCTCTTCTACCTTGATTGCAATTTGGTGGCACTTCTGAATAGTATCAGGATTCAAGAGACTCATTTTATCTTGTATATATCATCAACATAATGTGCATATCATCAACATAATGAGCATAAAACTTCATCTTGCATGGAGTTGAAACATAAAATCCAAGATCTCATAGATGATGGCATAATCTCAGTAGGAAATCCTAATGAATCATCTAGTGAAGATAATGATCTCAAGCATGATCAATATCAAGAATCCATTTCTATCGATGGTTCACATACCACATCTACTTCTTCCACCATTTCTCCATCTCCTAAAGTTTCAAAACCAGCCACACCATCTTCATCAAGAACTAAACCTAATGACGACTATGTTTACCCTCAAGGACTACCTCTAAAAGAGATCCAAGCTAATCAACATATAAATGAAAGCCTTTATCAAGCTTCAAAGATCATAGACCGAAAGCATCCATGTGCTTCAACGCTTATCACGCCTACTCCAAATGATTGTCCATTATTGTGTCAAGAATCCCCTATGCAGATAAAAACTCCTACTTTGTCCTTCAAAGTGGTTCCATGTCAAGAGGGCATTCCAAAGTGTGAAGAGACAAATATCTATAATGATCAAGATCAAGACACCATCCATCTTTATCCAACAGTTGACCAAAGTCACATACCTCGAGATTCCCATGATGATTCTATCATCCCCTTCCATTTCTTCCCAGAAGAAATTATTACATCTCATATATCTTATCTATCTCCCAAGCAAGATCAAGATATCCTTTTTGGCATCTCTAATGGGCCTATTGAAAATCATGAGAAAGGTACTCTTTGTACACCATCTAAAGACCCTTTTCAAGATCAGAGCATCCAACCATCTCCTTGTCATGCTCCTCAATATCCACCTCAAGAAAACATCATTCCTCCAAATCCCTTGCAAAAAAATGAATCCACTCAAGCTTCAGATGCTCCTATCAAAATTTCTCATATCAAAGACGCTCATGCTCCTATTGACATAAAGATGAATTCAAAAGACAAGATACTCGGCAATACAGCTCACTCTAAAGATGTTGATATCCCTTCCACATTTTATCTCCCTCCATTCAAACATATGCATCAACCTTCTCCATCTTTGAAATCCATCCTTGGTCCCTATATCCCAAAGCTAAATCTGTCAAACCTTCCATCTATAGTGGGTCCTTATATCCCTTCATCCACTTATCCTATCTCTTATCAAGATCAACAAAGACATACATCCTTGAAATCTCCTTATCAACCAATCCATATGAACCAGTCATATCAGTCCTATTCATCCACATTCCCCAAGTCTTTTGGAAGCAATTTGGATGTGCAACGAAGAAATCAAAAATTGAAGAATCCACTTACATATGCAGATCACTATGTCCCATATAATTGACATGTGACTATAATGAAAAAGTAAATATTCAAGAGACTGCAAACGTCCACTGAGAAAAGGGTAGAATCAAAGAAAATATGGGTTACTAAACCCATCATGGAAGAATTGTGTTCTAAATCCAAACAAAGAGTAATATCAAAGCAAATATGGGTTCCTAAATCCATCATGGAAGAATTGCGTTCTAAATCATCCAAAAACAAAGGAAAATCACAAGCTATGTGGATTCCCAAGTCTCTTCCAAAGGACTTGGATACAAAAAGAAAATCAAAAGTTATGTGGATTCCCAAGTCTCTTCCAAAGGACTTGGATACAAAAAGAAAATCAAAAGCTTTGTGGATTCCCAAGTCTCTCTTAAAAGGTTTGAACAAAAAGGAAAGGTTAGAGTTGGCATCCAAGATTCCAAAGACTTCCATTTTATCTCCATCTAAACATCTCCCATATTCTAACTTTGTTTTGGGTCCTCCTGTTCCAAAATCCATTACCTTGAATACTTCATCCATCTTGGGTCCTCGCATACCAAGATCCATTTACACTCATCCATAAAAGTCTCGAGCTATTCCATTCACTTTTCCTTCATCCATCCACTACCCTTCAAGGTGTGTGTCAATGTTGATCTTATCACCATTTCCATCTACCCCTACGCACACTTTTCAATACCCCATCCCATATCCTTTCATCCCTCGTATCCAATCCATCACATAAATTCTTCTCTACCATCACCCTATCAGCATCTTTGAGCATACTTTCAGTGGCCTTTACCTATCATAGCATATCTTTCAGAGGAGCACTATCTAAAGAGCAAGAAGCTTAAGTTACTCCAAAGAGATCAAAAGTACAAAAATAGAAAAAATAGAAAAAGTGCCTTGGTGAAAACCTGGTAAATAGGCACCTTGGTAGCAAAATTAAAGATAAATCAATCCATCCTATGGTGAAAACCACTTCTTGTGGCACCTTGGATAAGTACCATGATGAAAACCTGGAAAATAGGTGTCATGCGTAATTCCTCCTGCTTACACTCTTCACTTGGGGGCAATTTCCTTCCATTGTCATCTATCATGTCTTCCATCCAGCTAGAACATGAGCATCCATGTTCCTTCTGGTAATCTTGACAAGTTTGAACCTATCCATGAACACACATGTATCTTGACATTTGTTATCCTTTCCATCAGCCTATTCACTTTCTCTCATCCATGGCACCCTATTGTGATCTTGCTTATCCTAAGCCTATCCTTCCCATCTTTGAGCATTCCTGCCATGATCCCAAAACCTTCACTTGATCTCATCCATCACCCTTTATCATGATCATGCTATCCTATCCTATCCTTTTGACCCCTTGGTCTTGATCAAAATGGAAAAACAAGTTCTTAAAAGTCTCTTGAAATGTCCACTCTTTTGGACTCCATGCTTTTCATGACATCAGGTCATTGTCCTATATGTTATCCAACACTGCTCCATGAGCCTACATTGTGATATTCATTTTTTCCCTAGCTTGGGTAAACTTGAGGAGACTGTCCTTGAGGGTTACATTCACCATCTTCATTCATCATAGTCTTTTCACCTCATCCATAAACTTTCTAATCCATCTGTAATGACCTCTACCTTGCTAGACATTAGGGGCAAACCAATGTGATCTTGCTTGAGATCGGTAAATCTCTAAAAATCTAAAAAGTGAAAAATGATCCTGAGAAAAATCTAAAAATTGGAAAAAGTCCTAAAAAAATGATCATCTTGGTGAGAACCTAGAAATAGGTGCCTTGATGCATCAATCAAAAAAATAAAAAACATCAAAAATAAAAAAAAAAATTGAAATTGAGAAAAAGGATGGCGACACAGGCATGCTTACCAGGTTTTCAATGATCACCTCAATCAATCAAGGCCCTATCACTTGAGGCATCTCAGCTTCATCGCATCACATCAAGTTGAGATTATCATAATCAAAAGAAACCCAATCAATTATCTTATACATTGATGGATACACTCGAAACCAGATAGATCAGTCTTAGACGAGCTATTCATTATTGAAACCAGGCACATTTATCAAATTGGCTTCATCACTTCAAATCAAGTCAATTTTTGCTAAATATAATCTTTACCGAGTAGCTAGTGAAAACCTGGTAAAAAGGTGCCTCTTGTACTCTGTGCTCCATCTATCAATGCTCAATCTTGGCAATCTTTTTCTTCAATTTGTATATATCTTTTAGTCACTTTTGTGACACTATGGTTCTTCTAAGAACCCTCCTGGCTTGAAACTGATCCAGAGTCATAACCTAGGGGCAATCAAATTAGATTCATCCTTGCAGCTTGAGTCAAGTCAGTTATCATTGTTTTCTCCTAGGGGCATGATTCCCTAATTTGATCACATCTTTGGTTTACACCAGAGTCAGTAATCTTTTCATTTCTGAAGGACAACTCGCTACTGACACAAACAAGTGTTTCTCAACACCACAATCAACAGTGTTTCTTAACACTATCTTTGGACACATCTATGTTTCTTAACACACATTGGATATCACAAACATAAATAGTAGATCGATAGCAATCAAACACAAAACACTCACAAGCACAATGATGTTTCTCAACACCTCATACATATACGCATCCAAAAACTTTGAAACTGGCTAAAGTATGCTAAACTTCTATTTGTATGCTGTCTATTCTCATTGATTTCGTTAATCTTTTTTCTTTTTCTTATGCTTGTTGGTGTGGTCCCGATGATCCAACAACATCAAATAAACTGGGTGTATGTGATAAGTGCTCTTGCATTAAGGAAGAAAAGCCTCACATCCCTTGATCCTATTTATTTGTACGCCAAGGTGAGGTTGGTACTATCTCCTTGTTTGTTATTTATCTGTTTGTTTACACAAGTGCGCACTCATGGTTATCTTGGCTTTGAATGCCTCGATACTGGTGTGCTCTTGCACTATCAAAACTGGAAACAATATTCTGGTCATCTTGGCTTTTGTGCCTTGATGCTTATGTTAATTTCCCATATCTTATCCAATGAAATTCATATTCATATTGTTATGGTCACAGTGGCACCAGTAAGGATTGTATCGACTCTGATGTTTCAAAAACTCTCAATGATGAAAATTTTCAACTGCTAAAGCTTAGTGACTACACCTTAGGTTGCATTCATGTTAGTCTTGCATCTGCATCTACATCTACATAGTGTTGGAATCAACATCATAACTTTATCTCTATCCAATGTGAAGGATCTAAGATTCTCATCAATCAATCTTCTCATCGTCAAGTGGTCATGACACCCCTTGCTAAATCAACTGTCCTGATTCCATTTTCAGGATCCAAATCAAAATCTAAATTTGACCACTCGCACAACCAATAGAAATCTCTCATGCTTTTCTTCTCATCAATCCATGTATCTTACTTTTTGTCAATCTCGGTCAAACCGGCCCTCTCATCAAGTACAAATTCTATCCTAAACACATGGGACCTCTTTCTAATCAGATAAGTTTCTTCCTAAATTATCTAATCAATCAAATTTCTTCTCATCACTGGGGCATCTATCCGTATTTCAATTTCTCTCCTGAGGGGGTGGGATCAGGACATCAACATTCCAATGATCACATCCTCAATCATAACCCCATCGCTTGGGGCATCTCAGCTTCATCACATCAAATCAAGTTGAGATCATCTTAAATCAAAGGCAACCTAATGAATGGTCTTATACAGTGGTGAATGCACTCAAAACTAGACAAGATTGGTCTTATACAGGCTATTCATTATTGAAACTAGATACATTGATCAAATTGGCTTCATCGCTTCAAATCAAGTCAATTTTCTTGCTAATCAAATCTCTTAACGTTAATCAATTTCATCACTTCAAATCAAACTAGTTATTCATTCAAACGAATCAAAAAGGTTTAAGAGTTCCTGATAGATGTTCAGTTTCATTTCTTCAAATCAAGCTAAGCATTATGTTTATATCTTTTGATTGATCTTCATCAAATCAAGGTCGAAGTCGGTCTTCTTCTTCAAAAGAATGGTTTCATCGCTTCAAATCAAACTATTCTGGGTCTTCTTGCTAACAGGTCTTTGAATCAATGCACTAATCGCACATCAATTCAAAGAGGGGCAAATGTAATCACCTAAAAATGGTCACATAAACCCTAGACCCCCAATCTCAGCAATTAATCAAGAAACCCTAATCTTGATTAAACCTAAGTCCTAAATCAAACAGGCAATTATCAAATTTGAACTAATCTGACCTAAACCCTAGGTCCTAATTGATTATCTTACTTGATTAATTAATTAATTCCTAAAATCACATTACAATGGAAAATAAACTTTATACTATTATTTAATTGATATTATGACATATTAATTAAATAAAAATTACAAAATTGTCATATAATCAAAAAGGAATTAAATTAATTATAAAAACATAAATGTGCATCCAAAATAAATTAATTTATTAAAAATACATATGACATCATCAAATCCAGTTAACTAATTTATCAAAATGGAAACAATCCAGTTCCACTCAATTAACTGATTCTCATCTGTTTATCATTTTGGAAACATTTCAGTTAATTGTAAACTAATTTTGGAAGTTTCCAAAATAACTGATCAGTCAGTTCAGTCCACTAACTCTCTCAAGAAATCACATCAGTTACACATGGATTGTGCTTCTTCAATCGAATATGAGCCACTCTTTTTGTTCAATCTCGATCGTCGATTCAAGAGAGATTTCTATAAAAGAGAAACTCTTTTCCCTCACAAAGGATCCTAATTTTCTGATTAAAGTTATTATACTGGATTTTCATCTTAGATTTCTTTCATTCTTAGCATAACTTTTATTGTTTTTTACTTTTATGTTAATCATGCAAATCTAATCTTAGAACATATTTCAATTGGTGTTTTAAAATCAATCTTACACACTTTAATTGGTGCTGTAAAACTATATCTTAATTAGCTTTTGATTAATTGCATCTGTATAACTATCTTAGATCATTTAGCATAGTTTTAAAATCCTTCATTTAGGTCTTCGATGTAGTCACTGAGCTTGCAATGATCTAAGAGAAATCTCATACTCCTGCCTACTAGAAGGCAACAGGTTGACTCTTTCAGACATGCAGGATGAATGAATCCATATTCATTCCTGTATGCAGCTGAAGTATAATGACCATGTTGAAGTGTACTGCTAAATCAGAGGCCCACATTTAGCTAGCATAGTATGGTCCACTTGAGACCATTAAGGTATCTAGCTACCTTCACTTTCTCATCTTCTACACCTCTAGACCTCATACAAAGCCTTTGAAACTCTTCAGTGTAAGAGTTCACATCCAAGTCTTTCTGCCTTAGACTTTTTCTTCTTTTATGCAATTGGATTTCATAATCCTCAAGGACATAAGCATCTCTGACCTTTACAACCATAGCCTTACATGTAGAGATGGGCTTCTTTCCTTCTTTCTCTCTCTCATCTTGGATAAACTTCAACCAAGTGAGTGCAAACCCTCTTAGTCTAGATTTAGAAACATTCACCTTTTGAGCCTCAGTTATGCCATCACACTCAAAGTGATTTTCTAGTCATTATATCCAATCTAGGACTACCTCTAGTTCCATCTTTCCACTAAAGATAGGAATTCCTTCTAGTGATTTACCACTCATAGCCTTTAATGCTTTCAAGAATGGTTCCTTAGTAAGGACAAGGTCAGATTCAGGTACTTCATCATCTATGGAAATCTCATTGCCTTTCCCTTCAACCTTATCCTTTACTTCTTATGTATTCACATCCACTTCATCTACCTTTTTCTCTAATTGAGCCAGTCTGTCTCTGAGAAATCTATTCTCTTCTTCTTCCTCATCTACCTTCTTTTCCAACTCTGCATTGGTCACCATTGTAGACTCTCCTACTGACTATGTTGGTTGGAACATTCACCACAAGCCTGATCAAACAAGATCTGATACCAATCTAATGGAAGTGCTCCAGGTGTGCTTGCACATACACAATATAGGATTGTCCTAGTCCTAGTATTCTCTAGATCCTAACCTCCCTTCTAGGACCTCCCAATTCTTTGCTTCACTAGCCTAAGACTTCACTAACTCAATACAATGAATTGATCTCCTTGTGCTTCACCTTGAAGTACAACTATCAATAAATGTGTTTCAACTCTTCACTCTAACGTGGAGGGCTCCAAGTGAAAATCCTTCATATCAACTTCAAAATTTTTGCAAGGGGTGTTTCTATCACTAAAACAACTCTTTGACATCCATATGGTTTCAATCAAATGTGACATCAAGGTCTAACCAATCAAGTCCAAGTTTGACAAAGATTTAGGCCTAATTGCTCAATTAGCCCTATCTAGAGGGTTTTTTCTGGATTCTTTCCCAAAAATTCCAAATAACCCCAAAAAATAACTTGATACTTGGATACCATTTTCCAAGACCTTAAATATTTTTTAGATCTTAGGATCCTAGGTCATACATACAATAGTGTCCTTTAATATTGGGAAAATAGGGCTAATTTGGTTCATAATATGTAGTCCACTGATTTCTACCTATAAATCTATCTACATAGATTGTAAAATACCTAAGCTCTCTTTTAGGTATCTATAATACCTTAAGGCATCTAAAATCACACTTATTTTGAGTTTCTCAAACACTCCCTTGCACTTGCATTCAAATTTCTCCCTGTCATGCACCTAATTGGGCTCTCTAGTCTCACCTAGAGCCTGATCTTAAAAATAAAAAACTAAGACTTTTGACCTCCTAATTGCATATTTATAATATACAGAGGCTCCCCTACTATATTAATCCACACCCTAAAGATTTCCATGGTTTGATTCTAAGGGGGAACCATGAAACCAAAATCCATTGTGTCTACTCCAGCAACTACACTAATTACAAAACTATTTACAAAGCCTAACTAATAAACTCAAAACCACTTTGACACTGAATGAAAAGTTCTTAAAAATAACTATACAACATGGATAAAAAAATTTAACAATCCATTCAATCCATTCACTAATTCTTATACATCAAAAGAGTCGACTTTGCACAAAACTCAGAAAACAGTGTTCTTACTATTCAAAAACTTTCATTACATTTCTCATCCCATGAGAAATGAGCCTCAAGGTATCTAAATATTTCTTATCCATTTTTTAGGTCACTATCATTCATATCCCTCCTCAACTTTGAAGGGAATAAAAAATTGTCGATGTTACATGCAACATTTGCAAAATTACAAATGTTGTCATGACAACATTATGACATCTTTTACATTAATGCTCCAAACTAACTTTTATGAATTCTAACTCATTCCAATTGATGAATAAACATCATTTAGTCATTTTTAGATATTTTCCTCATCTTACCTAATTCTATAACACTTTTAGAACCAATTTCCCACTTTTAGGCTAACATAGCACTAACTCCTAGAAAAGCAAAAACAACTAGGTTAGATTGAGCATAGTCTAATCTGCCTAGTAAAAAACATTGCAAGACCTTCTATAGTCAAAATTAAAATCTACTAACATGGCTAGGGTTAGTACAATCCAAAATTGTAACAATATTTAGGGGTTTTCCTAGGTGCTCCTGCACCATTGTGGTGTTTCAAGGGGTATGAGTCTAATTCCTCTTGTATTTGTGCATTAGAGGACATAAGGAGTCACTGTCCGAGAGTTTGGTTGTTGAGGTTGAGTGGGGTTAGTAGTTTCTTTTCAAATTCACTACTTTTATGCATAGTTGCAGGGTACAGTGCTACAAGAGTGATATTTTGTCAAGAGTCTCTATATGTGCTCTTAACCACATCATCATGATACTATCTGAAACACATTCTCAACTGCACATAACCTCATCTGCAATTCTTTGTTAGTGCTAACTCAATCTCTGTCTTCTATCTCTATCTGCACCAAGTGGTATTAGAGCAAGTAAGAGCCTTGGGAGGAATATTAGGTATGTATGTCAGAGGAAGAGTTTGAGGAGTTTGAAGAAGAGGCTCAAAAGATGCCTCCAAAGTTGACAAACATGGAGCTTGCTAGGATGGTCATGGAGAAAGAAGAAAAGAAAAAAAAATTGGAAGAAGTGATTGAAAGGTTGACCAATCTTGTTGAGAAGAGGGGTTTAGAACCTTGTAATGATGAAGATGAAGTAGAACAGGAACCTATTGAAGAAAAGTTGGATCCTAAGGATGCTAGACTAGTAAAGATCATGAAGGTAGTTAAAGGAGGAGATTCCAAAGTCAAAGTAGAGATCCCAATGTATGATGGGAAGATGGATGAGGAAGTTATCCTTGATTGGTTAAGTTCTTTTGAGAACCACTTTGACTATGATGACATTGAAGACAAACATAAGGTTAATATTGTAAAAGAAAGGCTTAAGGGTCATGTATTGTTATGGTGGGATTTCTACAAGTAGAGAGGTGGAAGAAAATCCTACGAAAGATCACATTAGGGCCTAGAATGATGGACAAAATGAGGGAGAAGTTTCTACCTGAGGACTACAATGTTCAAATCTTCAAGAAGATTCAAGGGTTGAAGCAGAAGGACATGGATTTCCAAAGGTATATAGAGGAATTATAAAATCTTGACATCAGTGCCTCTCATGATGAAGATGTGGAAGAGAAGGTGGTGAGATATCTTGGAGGGCTAAGGTAAAATATCTAGAATGAAATGAACATGGCCACACCAAGGAATCTTTAATATTTCTACAAGTTGGCAATGAAGGAAGAAGATAATCTTAGAAGAAGGCAAGAGAGGCAAGGAAGTTCAAGAGGGAAACAAAACAAGGGAAAAGGAGTGAATCTAGGCCAATGATAGAATGAGAAGGGAAAAGATAAATTTACATATAAGAAAGGAGAACAAAGAAGTGGTAGAGGAAAGATCTTCCATAGGAAGTGCTACAAGTGTGGTGAAGAAGGCCACCCATTCTACAAGTGTTCTAAAAGATAAGATAAGAATAATGACAAGAGGGTCTAGTTGACTCAAGGAGAAGAGGACATTAAAAAACAAGAGGAAGAAGGAATACCTCATGAATATGCATACCCTGAAGAAGGTGAGTGTCTCTTGATGGGAAGGTCACCTATTCAACATAAATCCAAGGTATCTATGTTTAGAAAAAAATGTAAATTTTATCGAAAAGTTTGTAAGGTTATCATAGATTCTAGTTCATTTGATAATCTAGTGTCCTATGAGATGGTCAATAAGTTAAACTTTCCTAAATTTCCCATTGGAAGACTATATAGGGCCTCTTGGGCTAGTAATGATCAGAATATGTTGATTAAGGAGAAAGCATATGTAGACTTTTCAATTGGGGGTTATGTTGATAGGGTTCTATGTGATATAGTTCCCATGCCATATTGCCACATCATCTTAGGGAGACCATGGAAGGATTCAAGGCAGACCATTCATTATGGTTTGAAGAATGAATATGTGGTACACAAGGAGGGAAGAAAATTCACCCTTAAACCTCTTCCAAGGAAAGTAGAAGAAGTTGGTAGCATAATTGTCTTTGGTGAAAAAACATATGTTGATTTGTAGGCTCCAAAGCATGAGGAAATTGTGACTATAGAGAATATGCATAGGACCACTTTGTTGGTCTTGAAAGATAATTTTTTTGATAGTCATGAGGCATTGACTGTAAGAAAGAAAAATTAACATGATGATGGTGTATTTTTTAACACTTTGTGGTGTCCTTTGGGACAATCAGTGAACAAAATTGTAGTGGTGTCATTGAAGGACACATGGAATGGTCTATTTTATTTTGGAGTATAGTTGCAAGGATAGTTTGTGGGAGTACAAGATCACTGTTTGCAGCAGTCCATTATGAAGTCTAATGATAGATTGGAACTTTGTCTGATTTCTTCTTTTGTTTCTTACTCTTTGCATGCAGGTTTTAAGGGTAGGAGGACAGAGTTGTTGTTGATCAAAGGGCTCAAAAAAGAGCAAAGGAGAGGATCACCTACAAGGAGAATGGGTGACAAGAAGACACAATCCCTTAGTTCTTGGGACAAGAACTTTGTCCAAGGTGGGGTGTATGGTGTAGGAGCACCTATGAAGACACCATGGGTCACCATGGATCCAATCAGAGATAGAAGGAAAAAATAATCCCTAAGTGTGATTTGGGATGTATGAAAGCCAATAATGGCAATTTGTAATGAATAATGTAATAAAATGTTGTTAAGTCCTAATGGTCCAAGTAAAGGACTAGTACATAAAAATGTTGTAAGTTGGTCCAATATTGCCCCAAGGGTTCAATTAGGGTCTATAATTTTTTAGTAAGGTCTAATAGATCCTAGGAGATGAATCCTTAAGTTGGAATAAGTTGAAAACAAGAATACAACCAAAATACACAAGTTAATAATTTAAATATTTGAATATTAATGACTAGTTGTATTTGGTGGGAAATTAGATTTAGGAGGATAAACTACATTTGTAATCATAAATAACCAATGGAATTGGTTGTAGAGGTTATTTTTCACTTGTATATGCCCACACAAAGGCAGGGGATAAAAGTAGTATGGTTGGGTACATCCATTTGTATGAACAAAGCAAATTTTAAAGAAATAAAAGAAGTTTCCTTTGCATATTTTGATTTATTTTTTAATTCTTAATTGATTCTAAAGGTTGTAGAAACATTTTTGAATTTTATGAACATCATTTCAATTCATTTGAGTCAATTTTGAAGCCTAGGAATCTGACTGTCCTATGACAGGCCTGGAAATTGTGAATTATTTTGAATAAATGGATTAGGATTCATCCCTTACTATATTATCTGTGATTTTTGGGATGAATCCATCATTGTACCATATCAAAATAACCTTATAAATGTAGTATTGATCAGTATGTTGTAGGGCGATCACCATTGTTTGACTATTATAGGGTAAAAGACATGAATTTGGCTCCTTGGCTATAGTAGTAGCCATTCTACCTGAAGAGGGCACTATATTTTTATGGAATCCTTCATGATATGACCAAGAGAAGGTGTTTGGTCCATCAATTGGAAGAGATAGTTCTTGGAGAGCCTAGATTGAGGAAGCCCTAGTTTGGGAGGATTTGAAGGCCTGATTTGGGGATTTTGGTGTTGCAAGGGGTCTGAGTATAATTCCTCTTGTGTTTGTGCATTTGAGGACATAAGGAGTCATTGTCCAAGAGTTGGGAACTTGAGGTTGAGTGGTGTTAGTAGTTGCTTTGCAAATTCACCACTTTTATGTATAGTGTGTAGGGTATAGTACTACAACAATGACATTTGGTCAAGAGTCTTTGTATGCATTCTTAACCACATCATCATGATACTATCTAAAATACATTCTCAACTGTGCATAACCTCATCTGCAATTATCTTTCTGTGCTAAATCAATCTCTCTCTGCACCACTTCTCAGAAAGCTCTTCACACACACACACACACACACACACACACACACACACACACATATATATATATAAAACTTATATAGTCAGCTTCCAAATACATCTCAAAATGGACCCAAAACTTTTATTAAAAGTAATACAAGGTTAGTGACCTTACACTACCAAAATATAGGTAATACACAATCCAAATCCAACATATCATGTTTGGATTCCACCTTATACTCCCTCAATCATCGCAACCTTTCATATGTCTTGTATCACTTCTACTGTATTTTTTGCATGCCTTCAACATACTATAACTTACTGTGATTGACTCATAATAATAAGTGACCTTAATTGAAGGTCATACATATCCAAAATAGCTTCCCCTAAGCGCGTATGTCTTCATTTACCATATACTATGCTTGATGTCCAAAATTATACTCATGTACCCTGTAAACTACTTTTTGGACTTAGTCATTTTGCAAGCCTTAACTCCTAAACTATGTTTCACACGAAGTGATCATACATAACATATGTCTTTCCATAAATGACAATGCTAATGTGTTATTGAACACTCCTAAATGATCCACTTGCCCAAAATGTACCTGCATATGATTTCCGTAATGCTTCTGAAGAGATGCATGCAGTATGGATGCCATCTTTTTGTAGAGTTAGTTAATGACTTGGAAAAATCTTATATTTAAGACATTTTTCTTGATAGTCATCCACTTCCCCGAGAATATGTGGATATTTTTCCTAATGAGATCTTGGGTATGCCACCGAAATGGCATATTTTTTTATAGAGCTTGTTCCTCACGTAGAGCCCATTGTGTGAGCACCCTATCATATGATTACTTAGGATTGATCAAGCTATGTCTATAGTTATAGGATCTATTGGCCAAAGGTTTCATTCAACTGAGTCCTTCATTGTAGGGATTTCTGGTGATATTTGTGAAGAAGGATGGTTCCCTTCATCTATGAATAGACTACAGGAAGTGTAACAAGGTCACTATTAATAATAGGTATCCATTTCTAAGAATGATCTATTCAACAAGATTAAGGGAGCCAAGGTGTTCTCTAATATTGACCTTAATTTGAGATATCACTAGCTATATATATGAAGAATACGTTCACTAGACAACATTTCACATTAGATACAAACATTATAAGTTTATTGTGGTACCATCTAGCCTGAAAAATGCACCATAAATATTTATGGGCTTGATGGAAGGATTTTTTCACAGCTATCTGAACCATTTTATCTTGGTTTTACTTGATGATATATTGATTCATATGAGGACTTTCGAGAAGTATGAGGAGCATCTAAGGCAATTTTGTAGTGTCATTTAGGGATGAGTTCTATGCCAATTTGGATAAATGTAATTTCTTCCAGATCAAGGTTAAGTATTTGGGTCATGTGATCTTAGGAGAGTCTATGGATCACTTTAACATCTAGACAACTATAGAGTAGCCAACACCCACTAATGTGGCAGAATGTTTTAGCTTCATGGGTTTTGTGGGTTACTATCATCAATTTATGAATGAATTTTCAAGGTTTTCTCATCCCATTTCTTCCCTTAAGAAGAAAGGGAATAATTTTCTATGGTTAGATTAGTGTGAGGCCACATTTTAGACACTCAAGGAGAGACTAATTAGTACATCGATCTTAGTAGTTCCATATCCATTTGGTGACTTTGTGGTATGTACAAATGCATCTTTAAAGGGTATTAGAGTAGTCATTTTGTAGGAAGGATGTGTGATCACTTATGAGTCTCAAAAACTCAAGGATCATAAGTTGAACTATCCTACCCATGACTTAGAGTTGGTTGTGATGGTACATTATCTTCAGAGATAGGGGAACTTTATTTTGAGACATTAGTTCAATTTTCACACTGATCATCACAATCTATAGTATGTCCTAATGCAACCTAATCTGAATGTTAGGAAAGAGTGCTAGATGGATATTCTCTATGAGTATGATCTAGAGGGGAAATACAATAATAAAAAGGATAATATGGTAGTTGATGCAGGAGTATCTTGGGTCCTTGGAAATATTGCTCAACCAAAAATATGTTTACTTTTGTTCTTTAGTTTGTTTGGAGGCTACTTGGTGAATTAATTTGTTCCTCAAGTTCTATCGCTTGGGTATGCTTGTTCCAAGTTGGTCTCTCTTGCTCAGGTTTCTGTCACTTGGGAATGCTTGTTCTGAGTTGTTCTCTATTGCTCGAGTTTCTGTCACTTGGGCATGCTTGTTCTGAGTTGATTTTCCATTGCTTGGGTTTGTCTTCTGTTGCTTGGGTATGCTTGGCCTGAGTTGTGTTTTTTTTCTCAAGGTGTTCTTTGCCCGAGTCAGTTTGTTGCTCAGTCATCCTTTGCCCTATTTGTTTATTTTGGAGTTGGATCTGGTGGTCGAGTTATGCATTTAATTTTGGTGTCTTAATTAATATGGGGTCTCTCTTTGGGATCTCTCACTTATGGATTTGAGTGTCAAAATCTTTGGTTGACTCTTGTATATATTTGTTTCTATGTTCTTAGTTTTAGAGAGGCAGTTAGAAGTAGGATTTTTCATATCAAATTGTAATAGAAGATTAAGTGTTGAGATATATGGAAGGTAGGTTTCTGACCTCACATGTATGAAGATCAATCTATAATTCATTGAATGTATATGGCCCAAATCGGGAAGGCCTTACAGCCTGACATGTAATGAGTTTGATCAATTAATGAAAAGGACCTTTGTTGTTTCTTCTCTCATAGTGTTGTTGTTGCTTCTACATTGTGTCTACAAGATGGTTTGGTAGTTGGGAGAGCATATGGACCCTCCTTCTCCATCCACCCTTGCATCATGTTGTATCAGAGCATTGGTGAGATCTAAGTTCCTTATTGTAAACCCTAACCCTAGTTGGTGATATTAATGTGGGGTAGCAGATTGTGATCTGACCTACAACTATAGAGGGATTCAAGATGGTTTATGGGAGAGGAAATACAGATCCAGGTCTAGATAATATACTTATACATATGGCTGCTAGATTGGAAGCTATTGAGATAGCCCATCATAGAGGAAGACATCATAAGATGTTAGTGATGATGAAGTTGAAGAGGTTCAAGGTGAAGCTGCACCTGCACCTGTTATGGATCAGGAAGAAGAGAGATTCCTATGAGCTTTGACAAGTTTGAAGTCCACACCTCAGTTTAATCCGCTTGAGTATAGTGGAAAACTAGATTTTGATGAATTGATTGACTGGATAACTGAGATGGAAAAGAATTTTGAATATGAGAATGTATTAGAGGACAAGAAGGTGAAGATTGTAAGCACAAATTTGAAAGGTCATGCATCCTTATCATGGGAACATCTACAATTAGATTGAAAGATGAAAGGTAAAGACAAAATCACGGTATGGGATAAGATGGTAAACAAATTGAAAGGAAAGTTTCTACCTTGTGATTATCAGATTAACCTGATTAGGAGAATGCAAAGTTTGAAGCAAAAAGATAGATCTGTAAAAGACTATACCAAAGAATTATATAGATTGGTCATCAAATATGGACATGTTGAAGATGAGGTGGAAATACTAGAAAGATATCTAAATGGATTGAGAAGTTCCATACAAGATGAGATCAGTTTGGTCAAGATGAAAAGCATTGAAGAAACATATCACTTTTCCCTAAAAGCTGAGAAGAATTTGAATAAAAGATATGAACAAAGACAAAGAGGTAGAAGTGGTAGATTCCCTAGAGGAAGAGGTGGATTTCATGGTGAAAATAGTATATCTAAACTAGACAAGCCAATTTTAGACACATCCCAAGACAAAGGAAAGACTGAATGGAAAGGTGGAAGTTCATACCGAGAAAGAGGCAATTAATCCCGAAGTGGTTATAACAGAAGATGATTCCAAGTAACTTGTTACAATTGTGGTGAAGGACATAAATCCTTTGAGTGTACACATGCAAGAAATAAAGTTGGTAGTAGAAGAAATTATTTGGTGAAACAGGAGTCACCAAATGAATATGAGAAGGAAGTATATCTCATGATTCGAAGGATACTATGGAGTGAAAAAGATAAGCAAGATCCTGTCAAAAAAAGTTTGTTCAAGACCAGATGTAGAGTTGCAGACAAAATTGGGAAGGTGATTGTTGATAGTGGAAGCTCAAAGAATCTAGAATCTGAGGAAATGGTTAAAAATTTGCAGTTGGCAAGGATGACACATCTGAAGCCCTATCATATCTCATGGATAATGGATGAACACACATTAATGGTGAGTGAACAATGTTTTGTGAATCTGAAAAATTGGAAAGTATTGTCATAAGGTGTTGTGTGATATAATGCCTATGGATTGTTGTCATATTTTTTTGGGTAGACCTTGGAAATATAATTGACATGCTATACATGATGGAAGATTGAATAGATATTCTATTTGGGTTGATGGTAAGAAGAAATTTTTGTTACCCTTCATTGAAGAATCTGTTGGTGAGATTTTTACATCTATAAAATTTTGTTTGATGGAAGGTAGACAGTTTGTTAATGATTTGAAAAGAAATGATATATGTTATGATTTGATTCCTAACAAACCAAGTAAAAATACAAAAGATGAAATTTATGTAGAAGTTGAAAAGTTACTCACTGAGTACAAGGAGATAATTTTAGATAATGTACCTGATGGTTTTCCACCAATGAGAGATATTAGTCATTGTATGGATCTGATTCCTGGAGCTATTTTACCAAACAAAACACCACATAGGTTAAAACTGACTGAGAATGAAGAGCTTAACTGACAAGTTCATGAATTGTTGAACAAAGGTTTGATCCAAGAAATTTTGAGTCCATGTGCAGTTCCTATTGTATCAGAACCTAAGAAGAATGGAGAATGGATAATGTACACTAATTCCAGAGCAATCAATAAGATCACAGTGAAGTATAAATTTCATATACTGATAATAGATGACATAATGGATTGTTTCAGTGGAGAAAGATATTTTACCAAAATTGATTTGAAAAGTGGATATCATCATATCAGAATCAGAGAAGGTGATGAATGGAAGACTTCTTTCAAGAAAAAGGAAGGTTTGTATGAGTGGTTGGTTATGCCTTTTGGTTTAAATAATGCACCAAGTACATTTATGAGGTTAATGAATGATTTTTTTAAGAAATTCTTGAATAAATGTGTTATTGCATACTTGGATGATATTTTGATATTCAGTAAGACTAGAGAAGAGCATTTGATGCATATAAGGAAAGTGTTGCAGAGATTGAAAGAGGAAAAGTTGCTGATAAATATGAAGAAGTGTTCCTTCATGAAAGAAGAGCTTGTGTATTTGGGTTTTGTGATTTCAACTGATGGTTTGAAGATGGATCCTAAGAAGGTTGAAGCTAAACTTAGTTGGCCTACACCTGAGAATCTCAGTGAGGTAAGATAATTTCATGGATTGGCAAGTTTTTACAAGAATTTTATCAGAGATTTTAGTTCTATTTGTAATGCTATGACTGAGACAATGAGAGGAGACAAAAGAGAATTCAAATGGACACATGGAGCTGATAATATTTTTGAGGCTTTGAAGTTGAAGATTATTGAATTACCTGTGTTAGCATTACCTAATTTCAATAAGGTATTTCAAGTTGAATGTGATGCAAGTGGAAGTGCAATTGGAGATGTATTGACTCAAGAAGGTAAACCTATTTCTTTCTTTAGTGAAAATTTGAATGATGCCAAGAGGAAATATTATGTATATGATCAAGAGTTATATGCTATTGTTCAAGCTATGAAGAAATGAAGACATTATTTGATGCCAAATGAATTTGTGTTGTATACTGATCATAGGGCTTTACATTATTTGGGTAGTCAAAATAAGTTAAATCAGAGACATGTGAAATGGGTAGAGTATTTGCAGAGTTTGACATTTGTGATAAATCATAAGAGTGGAGTTTATAACAAATTTTTTGATGCATTGAGTAGAAGAAGATCTTTGTTGGCTGAAATGAGAATTGAAGTTCTTGGTTTTGATGACATGACGAGTTTGTATGAAAGTGATCTTAGTTTTTCTGAGCAATGGAGAGTGTGCAGAGAACCTAATTCAAATAAATCAAGTAAGAATGAAGACTATTTCATTCAAGAAGATATTTTGTTCAAAGGTATTTAGTTGTTTATACCGAGAGGTTCAATGAGAACTAATTTGATTAAGGAAAAACATAGTAGTGGATTGGTTGGACAGTTTGGTATTGATAAAACATTGAGTTTGCTTAAGGAAAGGTATTTTGGCCTCAGTTGTATAAGGATGTTCATAAATTTGTGAAAAGTTGTGGAGTTTGTCAAGTTGCAAAAGGAGTGAGTCAAAAACTAGTTTGTAAACACCAATTACTATTCCTCAGAAACCTTGGAGTGATATGAGCATGGATTTTATTCTTGGCTTACCTAGGACAACAAGAGGTAATGATTCCATATTTGTTTTTGTGGATAGATTTTCTAATGGACACATTTAATAGTTTACAAAATTCATAGAAACATTCATGAAAATGATAAACACATAACACAAGATATGTTATCACATAAAACTCATGTTAGGAAGTGAAAACTGTGGTGGGGATGGCACCCACAAAACTTCACTATCTGCAGAATGGAAGGGAGTCGGTTAAGGCTTACAATTTGATCACTTCTGATGATCTACCCTGTTAGGAGTATTAAGGTGGAGACCTATTAATATTTACTCTATTAAGAGCTTTAGCAACACTGATTTAAGTGTGCACTCAGTTATGAGATTTACAATAGGATGGTTAATCCCACCTTTCTTGAAAGGATTTTATAAGTGTGCTACACTTGTTAGAATGATCACATATGTTGACCTGACTGTGTGCAATCTACAATTGCTGATACAGATCCATTAAAGTTCTCAAAATAAAAATATCACCTTAAGTGATTAATGAATAACTTTTCTCTACTCGTTGGTAACCTGTGTTCTTATTCTTGAAACTGATTTGATTCTTTTATGTCCTTCTGTATGAATTCTCTTGTCTGGTCTCTAGATACTCTTCGTGGCTACAATATTAATTGAACAACTACTATTCTAAATATATTGAGCATCTATTTATATAAGTATTTTACCTATCTTTGAATCATGGATTACACTGTTAAGTCTTAGATCCAAGGTTTACAACTTGACCTTGATCTTTAGTTTGCATGTTTTAAATCAATAAAACTAATTAAAAAAATAATAAATACATTGCTTCCTCCACAAATAATGGATTTAAAAGTAAATCAAGAAGCTATAAATATAACTTCAGTTATTTATCTGATGTGTAAAGTCAGATCCACTTTTTGCGGGATGTAACCGACTGTTGGTTCTTTGTCATCAGGTTGAACTTGAAGTCTATCGGTGTTCCTTTGTTGAACTATTCATCGGGTTCCCTTTGTCTATCAGGTTCCTCTCTTTGTTGTTTTGTTAGGTTGCACTATTGTTACTCATCGAGTTCCATTTACCTTTTTGTCAATGGATAACACTGAATAGTGTTTGTCGAGTAACCTTGGCTTTGGGTAGTATTGTGCCTTGTCTGTCGGTGTAGAGTAAACCGATGGTGCAGATCATGTTTTTCCTTGTGTATAATAATGGAAAAATATAATTCTTTCAATCTCCCCCTTTGACATTAGTATAAAAAACTGATATGTGCAAAATACTAAAGTGTTTAGTATGTACACCATGTTTATATCCTTGTCATTGTATGACTCTCCCTAACTGTATGCATCGGTATAGTATAAGTATATGTACATGTATACTATACATTATTTGTTTTTTACTTGTATGTACATATTATTTCCTCCTTTTATTTCCCCTTTCTTTTACTATACATATTATTTCCCCCTTTTAACTGAGGTGAGTGAACGTATCAATTTCCCCCTTTTTTTGATACTTATGACAAAAATGTACAACTTATAATATGCCAAAATTGTGACAAAAATGTGTAACTTACAATGTGTCAAGTATATGGGAATGGGTTGTCTTGATATCTTCGAGCATTTTCTCCCATTTTTCTTTCAATTGTTCTAGTTCCATGTGTTGTAGCTCTATCCTTGCATGCATATCATAAATGTTGTCTAGGACAGACATTTTTGGGGTGGAAATTAATGTATTTTCCTATATCACATGTTGTTTCAGGAGTGAAAGTGTCAGTAAGAGCTGAGCTTGGAGCTCATTTACCTCATCTTTGTACTTTGTCTCCACAATCTATATGTCCTGTCTCAATTTTTGAGTCTGTTTGATTTGCTCATCATGCAATTTAATTGCTTCTTCATTATTTGTGAGACTTTGTGCACTTGACTTAAGATCAACATCAATTTGTGCTATCTTGTGGGTGTACTCCTGTGTGAGTTGATCAAGCATGCATAAATTTTTTATCAATGTAATAGCTTCTGAGATGATTGGATCAAGTGTTCTTACAAATTCAAATAGCTTTACTTTCTTCAATGCCACTTCCTGCCTTATCTTTTCTACTAGCTTGAACTCATACTTTTGTTCAATTCTTTCTTCATAACCTTCTCAACATCTATGTTCTGAGATATTATTTCATCTGTGAGTACCACCAGTTGATCGAGCATTGGGGTGGTCTGATCAATTTCTACATTAGGTACTATCTGTTGAAGTATGCCTCTTGCCACTTCCAGTACCTTTGCCTCCTTTGTATCTTTCTTTAGTCTGTCTTGTATTTCTTTTCTCTCATAGAGTCTTGCATACTTGGTTAATTTTGTTGGATCCAATGTCCTTGGATCACAAACTGGAATCTCGATGATTTCATCAAGAGTTAATGGATTCTTATGCTTTCTCTTCTTCTTCTTTGAGACTGTCAGGAATGCAGATGTATGAACTACCATAGCTAATTCATTTTTTCTCTCTAAAGTGCTTGGTGAAGGATTTGTGGAAGATGCTTCTAGTGTCTTCTGCTCAGGGTTCACCTATCGGTTAGGTGAAGACATCTCTCCATCATCCTTGGGTGTCTGTATGGATTTTTCTTCTAGTTTCTTTTCCATCTCTTCTTTCTTTTCTTCTTCACTTTTATCTTTCTGCGTGTCCTCTTCTGCCTTTTGTGTTTCTTCTTTATTTTGATCAGTAGATGTATCTTTCTGATCGTTGGTTGCATCTTTCTCTGCAGTTGTCTCCTTTGTATTATCTATGGTGTCTTTTGTTTTAGCCTCACCCTTGTCCTTGGTTGTGTTTGTGTCCTCTATAGTAGATCCATCATTACCCTCTAATATATTGATTGCCTTCATTAATACATGCATATTGTTTTGAGTGGTATCTTGGGCTGTATCCAGAGTGGTGTCCTGCTTGTCGGTTTGATCTTTTTGAGAAGTGACATCCTCATCTTTTTATATCTTCTCTATAGGGTCTGCTTCTGTTAAGTCCATGACTGATGTGTCCTACCATGTTTCATTTGCAACATTCATATCTTTATCATTTGATGTCTTCAAATCTTGTTGTTGTTCTTGATCCTTAAGTGTAATGAATATTACTTCATCTTTCTTCTGCGCATCTTTATCAGAGTCATAGTTGGGGATATCTTGGATATCAAGATCATCCATGAATTTTTCTATGTTTAAGGGCTCATTATCACTTTTAGTATTGTCTAGAGCAATGTGCTGAGGACTTGCATTGTTTGTCTCCTCCTCTTTATGAGGTGTGTCAGTGAGAAGTAATTGTTCCTCATGACTTGTTGACTTTATTGAGAGTTGTCTCCATTTAGTTTCAGTCATTGTATCTAGCTCTATGAAATTTTTTTCTAGCACTTTGTATGCCCTTATATTGGCTACAAATTTTTTTGAGTGCTTCTTCATGATCTCTTTGATTTCTTCAATCTTAGATTCGGGAGGCATTAGTGTTACTAGTACCCTCTCCCTTGCTTCTCTTTCGATTTGTAGAGCATATGACCATTGTTGGGATATTTTCTTACCCAGCTCTTTAGGTATTTTATTGATGAATTTAGCTAGTACATATTTGAATTTTAACATTGACCTAATTATTTCTTCTTGTATCTTATTCTGGTCATCGGGTTTGAGTGTATCCCATTTCCTGATTTTCTTATCAGTCATTGTACCATGTGTGGCAATGGATTTAGCTACCTCATCAACAGTTTGATTTCTCTAATTATTCTTTGCCACATCAGGCTCATCCTCTTTAGAATCCTCTAAGTCAACTTTAGTTCTGACCATTCTTTTTCTCCTATTTTTAGGCATTTCCTTTACATTTTGTTTATTTGTTCTCTTAGCTGGTTGCTTCCTCACATAGGTCCTTACTTGATCTTTCTTAAGAGGTATGGTATCGGTTGTAGTAGTTTGACTCCTTGTCCTCTGCTTCTTTATAGGAGGTGGAGGTGGAGGTGTATCAGATTTAGTCTCCTCAGAATCTGATTTTTGTTCTTCTTGTTCCTCACCAATGGTGCCCTGTTCATCAGTTTCCTCTAGTTGTTCATATTCTTCCTTTGTAACTGATAGCATCTTCTTGAGATTCTTAACCATCTTATCCTTTTTTTTTATAGTCTTCTTGATTTCAAGACCTCTCTTTGTCTTTGATCTGGCCTCTTCATAGGTTCCAAACCTTGGTTGCTTGTTGTCAATAAGCTCATTTATTAATGCATCAATTACACTTGTAGCCTAATCTATGTTGATTTCATAATCTAGTGGTGCTAACCAAGATGTTCTTGGTACAACTGATTTTATATGAGTGAAATTAGTATCCACCATAAAGCATATTTCATCCTTATGTTTTTCAACAAGTTGTTCAAGAATCATTTTTCTTTCCATCATCTTTTCCTTGAATTCAACAAAGTATGCAGTCATAACCTCAAAATCATCTCCTAGTGACTTGATTAGTTCACTAATCTGTAATGTTATCAATTTTGTAGTGTCCCATTTCACTTTTCCTATTGAAGGAAATTACTCTTGAAAGTAGAAAAAGATACACATGATAAGTGAGCTGGACTTACATGTGTTGGTCTTTGTGGACCTAATTGTGATCATATTCTCATCAAGTTGCTTTACCAAGATCTCACACAGATCCATCTAAATTCCTTTGGTCACTATCTTGTAAGTTGTGCTTACTGATGTTGTAGATATGTTGTTCAATCTTCTTGCTTGAAAAATCTTATACCGAATTACACATGCACCGAATTTTAGTTCTTCATCAGTGATGGTGTTTACTTTTAGACCTTTGTTGTCCCATTCAGCTTTTGTGAGTTTTTCAACTTCTTTCTTGGAGGGATGCTTATGTGCCCTAGGATTATTAGTTATTAGATAACCAATGATAGTATGAAGGACATACTTTGTTATGTTCTTGGGTTGGTCTAGCCATAGCTTCATATCATGCATCCTCCTCAAGACTAACCTTATTCAGTCTATTTTGAAGTCCCTCAGGAAACATAGGGCTTTGGTTATCCCTTTAACCTCTAGGTGTTTGTGCTCTTCCTTCAAGTTGCCTTCTGCGTCAAAAAGCTTCTTATAAGCTTCATCCATTTCCAGATCACCTAACTAAGTGATTTTGCAGTGAATATAAGACCTAATGTCTTCTATGAGCAAAACCCTAGGTGGAATTTTTGAAAATGCTCCGGTTTCATTGGGTTTCGATGTGATCTCCGGGAATATCTTATATTTGGACTCTACACATGTGCTATTCTTAATCAACTTAACCACATTCCTTTTATCACTTTTGATCTTAACTGTTCTTGAGGTGGTTTCCATCATTTTTCAAGTTTTAGAGATTTTTAGAAATTTAGGACTTTCTTAAAAAATGATGATAGAATACTTTTGGTGCCCTTGGTACTTACTTCGATCTGTGATAATGGTTATTGATCTAGTTTTTGTGTGTTGAATTGGGTTGAGGATGCTTCTACTTTTTTCTCTTTAATCGCTATGTTTTTGCTCTTGCTTTCTCTTCAAATTGCGGGTGCAAAATGAAATTCCTTCATCGACTATTTATAGGCTTTTTCCCTAAGTCAACAATAAATGCTTCAATGACTCATCAAGTAATAAAGACAGAGTCCATCTGGAAGAATTTCACAATCATCATCGGTGTTGACATGATGCTTGAGATAGCTGTTACCAATATTGCTTTTACCAACGGATATCGATATTCTATCGTGACAACTTTGTGACTTTTATATCTTACCGACTGGTGTTGGGTTACATTGGTAACTTAACCATTTTATGTATTGACTGACAATTTCTAGTAAGTGTGAGCAGCTCATCCATTATGTTCACCAATGATTTTCAATATGTGTATACCGACGGGGTTGTTTCCTCAGAATTATAAAAATTAACATAATATGCATCTTTATTATGCAGATTTTGACTATCTATCAATTTGTATAATGGAACTGATGTAAAATATGACTTAGTATAGTGTAGTTCCATACTTACTTGTTCAACTTAAGTGGGGGTGGTGGTGTCCCCAGATCCATTGGATGGGGTGTCACCATTTGCATTGCTTGGTCCAGCTTCATCATTTCTTGAAGCTTTTCTCCACATTTTGTCTCTAGCCCTCCAGATATCTCCAATAGGGTTTCCATTGGGATATGTGCTTGTCTCTATCATTTGGTCTTTGTAATATTTCTTGAGATGACAAACTTTGTGATAGTGTAAGCATGCCATTCTGGAGTTTGACCTGCCTCTAGACCTTTTGGTCCATGCTCTCATGCAGTTTGCAGAAATGTGACCATATATACCACATGTTGTATATTTTTTCCAAGTATTGTAGTCCCATACATATTGATTATCGATTCTCTTTGGTTGGTAGGGAGTTTCTTGATCTTTAGGCTTCCATACTTGTCTTTTCTTTTTCCAGCATTCTTCAGATGTGTGCCCATTCATCTTGCAGGTAGGATAGTATTTTTCTATGTAGGTTTTCTTCTTTGGTTGTTCTATCTTAATATTGCATTCATAAGCATTATGTCCTTTCTTGTTACATTTATAACAAAATCCTATGAATGTAGATGTAGATTTAGGAATACTTCTTAGTTTACCTTGACATACATTTGATGTGTACCCTTGCTTTCCACAGTTCTTGCATGTTGGCTTTCTTGGTATTGGATTTTCATAGACATTCTTTGGATTGGCTTGATTTGATGATTCTCCATTTTCAGTAAAGCCTAAACCATTGTTGTTGACTCTTCGTTGTCCTTCAAGAAAATCATTCATTCTCTTATTTCTCTCTTTAGCCTTTCTAATAAATTCATTATGTTGTTGCTAAATTCTAACCTCATTCTTTAGTTTTTCATTTTCTTCTCTTAGTTCACCGATAATCTGTATTCTTTCAATGAGTTCAACATTCATTCTGTTTGCTTCTTGACTCATAAGAATAATCTGATTAGTGAGCTCATGGTGATGCTCAGCATGTCTTTGAATTTCCAACTCCTTGTCTTGTAGATTTTTGTAATCTTCCTTCTGTCATCAATAGCAAGTGTTCTTTCTATTTCAGCTTGTCTAGAAGAACTCATCACATCAATCATTCTTACCATCTGGCTCTCTTGACCGATTTGCAGCATCTTTATTTTCTCTGTTAGATGTTGATTGATCTCCTTCAAATTTGTGATGATCTCTTCTGATATATTTGATGCATTACTTGTATTTGATCTTGAAGATTCAAAGAAATCTGGAATCTCTTCTTCTTGATAATCATTTTCATTGCTCTGAGTTTCCATACCTTTTCTTTCATCCAACAGCTCTCTCATCTTGATTCTAGATTCTTTATATTATTCATAGAACATTTGTATCTCAAGATTTTTATTCTCAATATTCTTATCAAGCTTGTACTTCTTCATTGTATGATCTTTCCTCTTAAGCCTTTAAGATTTCCAAGAAGAGACTTGGCTCTGATACCCATTGTTGGGATTAATGGGAAGTAGTATTGAGAGGGGAGGGGTGAATTAGTACCTCTAAAACTTTTTAACACTTTTCTCAATTCATTATTAGTAATCATTCATTACTGCATTATTGATCATTATTGTTGTTCTTTCTTATGCATGTATTGTTCATTCATAATCTTTAATAGTTTACAAAATTCATAGAAAAATTCATGAAAATGATAAAAACATAACAAACGATATGGTATCATAGAAAACTCCTGTTAGGAAGTAAAAACTGTGGTGGGGATGGCACCCACAAAACTTCACTATCCGCAGAATGGAAGGGAGCCAGTTAAGGCTTATAATTTGATCACTTCTGATGATCTACCCTTTTAGGAGTATTAAGGTGGAGACTTGTTAATATCTACTATGTTAAGAACTTTAGAAACACTAATTTAAGTGTGCATCCAGTTATGAGATTTATAATAGGACGGTTAAGCCCACCTTTCTTGAAAGGATTTTATAAGTGTACTACACTTGTAAGAATGAGTACATATGTTGACCTGACTGTATGCAATCTACAATCTTCATTGAACAGCTACTATTCTCAATAGATTGAGCATCTATTTATACAAGTATTTAACCTATCTTTGAATCACACATTACAATGTTAACTCTTAGATCCAAGGTTTACAACTTGACTTTGATCTTTAGTTTGCATGTTTTAAATTAGTAAAAATAATTAAAACAATAATAAATACATTGCTCCCTCTGCACATAATGGATTTAAAATTAAATCAAGAAGCTATAAATACAACTTCAGTGATTTATCTGACGTGGAAATTCAGATCCACTTTTTGCGGGATGTAACTGACTGTCAATTCTTTGTCATCGGGTTGAACTTGAAGTCTGTCGGTGTTCCTTTGCTAAACTATTCATCGAGTTCCCTTTGTCTATCAGGTTCCTCTCTTTGTTTTTTTGTTAGGTTTCACTGTTGTTACTCATCGAGTTCCATTTACCTTTTTTTCATCGGATAACACTAAACAGTGTTTTTTGAGTAACCTTGGTGTCGAGTAGTGTTGTGCCCTATCTGTCGGTGTAGAATAAACCGATGGTACAGATCATGTTTCTCCTTGTGTATACTAATGGAAAAATATAATTCTTTTAGAAGTATAGTTATACATTTCATCCACAGGCTAATGGACAAACAAAGGTTGTAAACCAAAGTTTGGGTAATTTGTTGAGATGCCTAGTTGGAGACACACCAAGTAATTGGGATTTGATGTTGGCACAAGTAGAGTTTGCATACAAAAATTCAATAAATAGAAGTACTAGAAAGACACCTTTTGAGATTTTTCATGGCACACAATCGAGAGGTATATCAGACTTAAGAGACATTGTTGGAGAAGAGTAAAGAAGTGTTGAAGTAGAGGAATTTGTTGAGTTCATGAAGACATTGCATGAAGATGTAAAACAAAAGCTAGAGAAAAGTAATTAGAAATACAAGGACAGTGTAGACAAATCAAGAAGACATAAAACATTTGAATTTGGTGATGTTGTAATGGTTCATTTGAAGAAAGGAAGATTTCCTATTGGAACATATAGAAAATTGAAGATGAAGAAATTTGGTCCTTGCATAATACTGAGAAGATTTGATAGTGGAAATGCTTATGAAGTGGAATTACCTGATGACATGGATATATCACCTATATTCAATATTTCACACTTGTATGAATATCATGAACCTGATGAAGAAGTGGCAATACCAAGTGATTATCCTAAGAAACAAATAGAGGAAGTTGAGAATATTTTGAAATAGAGAGTTAGCAAAAGTACAAGAGGAAAGGAATACATGGAGTATCTGGTAAAGTGGACGAATAGACCAATTGAGGACTCATCTTGGATTTCTCATTCTAATTTGGATTCATTTCAGGTTGGACCTGATACATGATTCAAGGAATCATTTCATGTAACCCCAGGTGTTTGATGGAGGAGCATCTTGGGTCCTTGGAAATCGTGCTCAACCAAAAATATTTTTAATTTTGTTCTTTAGTTTGTTTGGAGGATTCTACTTGAGGTACTATGTTTCTTGGGTTCTTTCACTCAGGTATGCTTGTTTCGAGTTGGTCTCTATTGCTTTTGTTTCTATCGCTTGGGCATGCTTTTTCCGAGTTGGTCTTTGTTGCTTGGGTTTCTGTCACTCGGGCATGCTTGTTCTGAGTTCATTTTATGTCACTTGATTTTGTCTTCTTTTTCTCAGGTATGCTTGGCCTGAGTCATTTTCTATTGCTCGGGGTGTTCTTTTCTCGAGTCACTTTGTTGCTTGGTCATCCTTTTCCCAAGTTGTTTATTTTGGAGTTGGATCTGGTGGCCAACTTCTGCATTTAATTTTAGTAGCTTAATTATTATGGGGTCTCTCTTTGGGATCAGTGTGGACCTAAATCTAGGTCTCACTTATGGATTTGAGCACCGACCTCTTTGGTGGACTCTTGTATATATTTGTTTCTATTTTCTAATTTTTAGAGAGGCACTTAGAAGTAGGAATTTTGATATCAAATTGTAATAGAATATTAAGTGTTGAGATATCTAGAAGGCTGGCTTGTGACCTCACATGTATGAAGATCAATCTATAATTCATTGTATGTATATGGCCCAAACTAGGAAGGCCTTATAGCCTAACATGTAATGAGTTTGATCAATCAATGAAAAGGACCTCTGTTGTTTCTTCTCTTACTGTGTTGTTGTTTCTTCTGCATTGTGTCTGCAAGTTAGGTTGGTAGGTGGGAGAGCCTTTGGCCCCTCCTTCCATCCACCCTTGCATCAGTAGTATATGGCTTGAGAAGGTGGAGGCACAAGATCTCAGTAGTGACTCTCAATGTTTACTTGTGGAGTTGGATCCTTGAGACACTCCCTTCAGATATTTTATACTAGGAGGTGATATGAGAGATAAATTCATTGAGAGATTTGGAGGGAAGATTTGTAGGATATTCCTTAGATTCATATGGACTTAAACAAAACTTAGATCAAATCTATATACCACCATCAGATGGACTACACACTTTAATTTTGATGGAGGCTCATCATGATCCATATTTCACACATCCAAGAGTTAAGAAAGTGCATGTAGACATTTAAAAGATATACCATTGGTCCTAGATAAATAGATACATTGCATATTTTGTTGCTAGATGCTTAGAGTGTCAGAAGGTGAAGATAGAGAACCAACATCTCACATGACATTTGTAGCCTAATCTCATTCTGGAATGGAAATGGGATATTATTTCTATGGAATTCATATTGATATTGCTAGTTTCTTCTTGGAGGCATGATTCCATTATGGTTTCCATTGATAGGTTGACCAAGGTGCACACTTTTCATCTATTCGTTCATCCTATACAATAACTACAATAGCTCAAGTCTTCATGGAGGATATTGTGAGACTATATGGAATTCCATGAAGGACCATTTATGATAAAGATTCAATTTTCACATGATCTTTATGGACTTTCATTTAGCATGTATTAGGGACTCAGTTGAACTTCACTTCAACATATCACCCTAAGACCAATGATTAGACAGAGAGGTTCAATCAGGTATTGGAATATATGTTGTAGATATACATGATGGACCAATAATTAAAATGAGAGAATCATCTATACTTTATGGAGGTTTCTTACAATAATTTCTACCACATCCTGATTAGGATGTCTTCTTTTAAGACATTATATAGTTTCCATTTCCATACTCCATTAAGCTGGGATTGGGGCCCAAATACACATCAAGATATAGATTAGAAGGTGGAGCATATTCGAGAAAATTTGATGGTAGAAAAGGATCATCAAAAGAAATATTTTGATGCTTATAGGGTGGATGGACACTTCCCTATCAATGATAGAGTGTTTTTGAGGTCAAATCCATGAAAGAATCATCCATTATGGAAAGGGCTCTAATTTGGCACCTCATTTTGTGGGTCCTTTCAAAATTTTGGAGATGATAGGATTGATTTATTATCACCTTTCCTTGTCTACCAACCTATCTCACATTCATCATATCTTTAATATTTTTGTACTTAGTATATTTTGGATGCGACCCATATACTTAATTTGGAATGCACTACAAGTAGAGTAAATGCAACTATCTTTGGATCCCTTACACATATTTTAGTAGTGATGAATAACCCTCAAGGTTTTATTCATCAACCTAGTAAGGGTCCAATGGGACCCTAATGATGAGTCTTCACCTACATGGGAGGATTCAAAAAGGATAAGAGAATTGTACCCCTACTTATTTGTAGGCTTCTAGGAGTAAGGATAGTATTAAGGGTGGTGCAGTCATGGCCAAAGTTTCCCTAATGTAGATGGTCAAACCATGTATCAAGAGTCAAAAAAATAGAAACAATAAATTATAGATTATTAAGAATTCAATAATGAATAGAAAAAATGCCAATCAGGCCTTCGCATTATCAGATACTAAAGAATTACATCATATATGCCCAACTACAGGCCATCTTACATACTAAGGCACACATGTTTGATTACATACAAAAATATAGATCCATACTAGATGCTAACCTCCTACAACTATGCTACCACCAAGCCCCTAACTAAGGAGCCAACACCATAAATATATACAGGATAACAAGCCACAAGTAGACCATAAGAGACCACGGTCTCCAAGAAAGATGAAAATGTATTACAAAAAATAGGTCAGGGCCTAAATCCATAAGAACACCCCCAAATAGATATAAAATGAAGCACAATGACACAAGGATGTCGAACATGAGCATAATATCATAGACCAATGTGCCAATTGGCATCATCGATCATGAAATACCATCGCAAGCCAAATCATACCAACCTGGCCATTAGAACAGGAAGAACAATATAGGAACAAACCAATCTTAGGGTATATTCTCCAAGAAAGAATGGAACATGATGTGAAGATAGACAAAGGTTCTCCATGATGTCTAGACCACACAATAAGGTTCACAAAATTTATTGAGCTAATTGGGAAAATCGCTACCTAAAATACAAAAATTGCCCAACTGGAACATAATCAACAACAAATTGAAAGGAAATATTTTTGGGTGATGCAATATTGCCAGCGACCCAAGAGTAATCATGAATCAGACACCCCTAGTGAGTAGAAAATATTCTATAAGAGAAAATTATGAACATTTGACAATCACTAGAACATAAATTCCATTCTTATTTTTTATCCAAATATCCTCTTTATCTTCAACTCTCTTTCTCTCCATTTATTCTCTTTTCTCTATCATATCAACTTACTATTTTATGTAATCACTTTTTCATATCTCATATCAACATTATAACTTTGACCAATACCTCTACCCCTTTGCATAACTGATTTTCCTCTATTAAAAATCTTCATCTGATCAGCAACCAAGGTCGTATGTTGTTCCACTTTACCCCTCATTCAATCTGATACCAACTTGTCCTCTTATCCACATTCAATATTTTTCTTCCAATTTACGCTGACCTTTGTATTCTGCCTTGTTGGATAGTAACTCTTTATCATTCTCAAATTCCTTTCATGTCCCCATTCTACCTCCTTCAAAGGAACCAAAGTAAACTTGTGTCCATTCTTCTCTATTTTGATCAAATTTATTATGTAATCATGAATAGCCTCCTATAAAATTTCCAAGATCTACCCAATAGAACATGACAAGTACTCATAGACATTGCATCACATAATACCTCATCACCATAAGGTCCAATTCTAAAGTTGACCAGACACTACTCCTTTATTTCCACCATATGCTCATCTAAAAAAAAAATTATCCCATAAGGAAAAGGATGTTTAAGCCTCTTAAATCCAATCTTTTGCATCATTTCCTTTGATACCATATTCTTATTACTACCACCATTCATGACAACTTAAAAACATATACCTCCTGATTTGCAAACAATCCTAAAAAAAATTATCGTTTGTAAAGGTTTAGCTTCTTTCCTACTTAATATGACTCTCCTAAGCATAAGAGACTCTCCTATCTCAGGTTTTATCATACCTTCCAAAAGTTCATCAATATCTTTCTCCTCATGTACCATAAGATTTTGTCTTCCCAAGTTCTTAATAGAAATTCTAGATCATTGAAAAGATTTATGTCCTTTTCCACCACATTTGAAACAAGTACCTTTAAATTCCTTTCTACTAGTGCCTCTCCTAAGTGTCTTCAGATCAGGTTTGGTCTCAATGATTTTCTTCCCTTTTCCATTGCTAATTTCTTGCTTCTCCTTCTCTCTAGGGTTTCCCTATCTTCTCTTCAACTTATCTTCTACCTTCAATGCATATTGATAATAATCATCTACTATAGAAATCCTCAACATACTTAGCTCATCCTGAATATTAAATCTCAGACCATTGATATACCTAGACATCTTTTCCTTACATACTTCTCACTGTCCATATCTAATTTTCATCTTATATAACTCTTTAGTGTATTCCTTCACACTCATGTCTTTCTGCTTCAAGTTCTACAACTTCTTAAAATAATCTAATTTATAATCTTTAGGTATGAATTTAGCCTTTAACCTAGCAACCATCACCCTCCATCTAGTGATTTTTTCTTCACCATGTTCTTCTCTATATTTTTGGAATTCTTTCTACCATAAGGTAGCATGAGCCTTCAACTTAGTCTGTGCTAGCCTAAACCTCTATGAATATATCATATCTTCAAGCTCAAAGTAATATTCTAGTTCACCAATCCAATCTATCAAATCCTCAAGATGCAATGAACCAGTAAAAGTAGAGACATCCCTTCTATGAATTCTACTTACTTTTGTCATATCCTTTAACAATATTTCATCATCTATAGGGATCTCAGCATATACAATCTGAAGATCTTCAACAACTTCCTCGTATTCCTCTTTAGTCTCAGGATTTCTTCTCAATCTAGTGAAGATATTTTGGATCTTAGTCCTCATCTCATCTTTGAAGTCCTCTATCATTTGTTCTATCCTTCCAGGGTTCATCCTTCTAGGCGACATCTTTCCAATCTTTAGGTACAACTTCCTTAGCTTCAATGATCTAATTAAAAGGTTCTAATTGCCTCTCACATGGTGATATATCATCCACACTTGCAACCTACTTCCTACTCAAGAATATATTCACCTTAAACACTCCAAACAAGTTCTCAACTAGAAACAATCTCCTCAGCAATCCCCTTGTGCAAGTCCTTTGCAATTATGGGTCAGGTCCACACTCTTCCACCCCACAAAAAACAATTCTAGGGCTTTACAATCTCAGGAACCCAATTTTCTAACACAAGAACATCAACCTTGCTCTGATACCACTTGGTGTAGTCATGGTCAAATTTTCCCCAATGGAGATGGTCCAACCATGCAGCAAGAGTCAACACAATGAAAACAATGAATTATAGATCATTAAGAACTCAATAATAAACATAAAATATACCAATCAAGCATGTGCATTATCATATACTTAATATTTACATTACATGCCCAACTACATGTCAGTCTACATTCTAAGGAAAATATGCCTGATTACATACATAAATCCAGATCTATACTGGATGCTAACCTCCTACAACTATGCTAACACCAAGACCCCAACTAAGAAACCAACACCACAAATATATAAAAGATCACAAGCCACAAGTCAACCATAAGAGATCACATTCTCCAAGAAAGAATAAATGTATTATAACAAATAGGTCAGGACATAAATCCATAAGAATACCTAAAAATAGATATTAAATGAAGCGTGATCACACAAGGAGGATGGACACGAGCATAAGATCATAGGAAAATGTTCCAATTAGCATTTCCAATCATGAAACTCCATTGCAAGCCAAATCATGCCAACCTAACTATTAGAATAGGAAGAACAATATAGGACTGAACCAATCTTAGGATATCTTCTCCAAGAAAGAACAAAACATGATGCAAGTCTAGAAAAAGGTTTTCAATAATGTCTAGAACACACCATAAGGTTTTCATAAGTTATTGAGCCAACTGGGATGTGTTGGAACTCCAAAATCTGGATGCATTTTGGAGTGACCATACTAAAAATGTTCCCTAAGTATGAATTGTTATCCTAAAAAGCTTGTGAAGAAGGCCTATTTTGGGTGCTTGTAAAAGGTGACCTGATGATTTTCATGATATACCACTCGGGGAATGGTTTCAACACCTTTCACTTAGCAAGTACAGTGGGTTCCAATTCTCAAATTTCAGTTTTGATGAGTTTTGGAGACAGTTGTTTAGAGGTGTTCACCTAAATCTGCATTCTGCATATTGCCTTATTATAGAAAATGGCCTACTTTTCATGCTTGCATCTTTGACCTGTTAGAGTGTCATGATATAAGGATGGTTCTGAGGTTTTGTAGGCATGAGAGAGAAGCTATGTTTCCATTTTTAGACCCCCATGAGTTAATTTGCACATTTTTCCGAAGTCATTCCATTTACAAGTAATGTTGTTTCTCAGAATGTGAAATGCAGATTTGTAGAATGACCTACTTCGAGGTCTTACAATTTTACACCCAGTTGAATGTAATGGAAAATTGAATTCTCCCTTGTATTGTAGGCATGGAAATGTGCTACCATGAATATTTTTAGGCCATGATGAATCTGTTTGCCCAGTTTGCCAATCTGATTCCACATGCAGTTTCTAACAATTTAACGCAGATCAGTTGCATAGTTTAGTCGGAGGCCATGTTCGTGATGTTATGTATGGAACACTATGATTGTTCATATTAAGAAAATGATTCCCCTGTATTGTAGACCAAATTTAACATAATTTTTCAATGTCTCAGATCCTGAGGGTTTTGCATGCACACTTCTCCAAATGCTTTTCATTTGCAGAAATCATTATTTCTCGTGTTTTCTTGTTTTGTATTTCCAAGTGGCTACTTTCAAGGGTCTGCCAAATGTGACTGTTTGATTATCATGACTTTCCCTTCTAAATTCATGCTCTCCATATAACATACTTCCAATACCCAGAAGCTTGGGTTTCCAGAAGGTCACTTGACCTATTTTCAAAGTCAAATCCAGATCTGTTTTATTGTTTTTGACAGGAGAATTTGTATAATTATCCTGAAGAGGCAAATTGGGTGATTAAAATCTCTGGACCTATTTGGTTTCGTCAGATTACACTTTGCAGTATGGAAGAATGTTAATTATGGAACATGTGCGCCCAGCACCACATTCCGGTTACTTGATCTTGTAAGTTTTTAAAGCCAGTCCCAAAGGCCAAATGCCATTAATGAGTTAAATTTTTAGAGTTGTAAAGGTCGGTTTCAAGTGATTGCCAATTCATTAGTCCAAGTTGCGTAGTTGATTAATTTTGGTCTGTAAAAGACTAAAGTAGCATTCAAGGGTGCGGATTGTGGAAGAAATTGAAAACATTTCAATTGCAAATTGTAATCCATTATTGCAGACATAATGTGGAGAATCCTTCGCAGTACCAAAAGGAAAACAGATGAATATGAGAAGGGGCTATATGTTTACCAAAGAATTTGTTGATTTTTTCAACCGCTCACTTAGGGCATGTCTTTTGTGCTTGGATGGATTCAATTTCCCTATTACAAGCTCTCAAACAATAGTGCACTATTCCACGGGACCACATTTCTCGTCTACTCCATTTATGATTTCACACTTCGCAAGCATGTCTACTAGAGCAATTGCAGATGAGGAATGTCGGCAAAGATGGCGGAATCTAGTGAGAGAGGGGAGAATTTTTGTAGATGGTGTGAGTGTCTAAGGTTTCTATAAGTATTTTCAAAAAATCTATTATGCACATCCCCATCCACCAATCTACCACTATTATCTATGAGGCCGCATTGTAAGTGCCAATCTGGCTGGAACATTGTGCATGATCTTTTAAAACACATCCATACCATTGCAATTTGCAAGTCTGGTTTCTATTTTGTCTTGTAGCCATGCCAAATACCAAAAACTAGCACATGTAATTGGAAGGATAATGCATAGACTGTGGTTGAATAATGATGGAAGCTAGCATAGAAACAAAAACTCAGAGGCTCATGAGTTGATTCTTGAAGGAAGTCAAAACATATTTAAACTTTAAAACAAATTCCATAGAACATCCACAAATAGCTACGTGGCATGGAGAGGGAGTTGTACTTGGAAATTCTTTTTAAACAAAGAAATTTGTTGTTATAAAGACATGGAGATGCCATGCACTTAGCCATCTTTCTCCCTACCCATGCCAAAAGGATTGGTCATAAGACCCTGTGCTAGAAATGAGATGGAGTCTGCATTAAACAATGTGGGTGGAGGAATGCCTAAATCACCAAGCAAGGGTTGTCTAATTTCCTATGGAAAGCATCCTTTAGAAACTAAATAGTTGTGCATTGTGCGTAGAGGTGACTATGTGTGTGATCACCAGAGAGAAAAGAAAAATACAAAAATAGCTTGCACTTAGTGGAAGGGCTACGTAGCAGCGTGAAGGGTTGAGTAAAAAATCTGTGCAAGCAATGACCAAGGAGCCCATGCCAAACCATAAGGGGTTTTTGTTTTTAAAAACAAATATAGAAAATACTATATAGCAGATGGGAGTTAAGAAAATAGCCTGGGCAGCATTTGAAGAATGTTTTCAATAATTTCAAAACTTCTTAGCAATTACAATTTGCAATTTATACTTACAAAATCCTATGCAGCATAGTAAAAAGACAAAATAGAGGGCTCTGAAAAATGGCAAGTATAAATTATAGTACCCTGCACTAAAAGACATGGCATGCTGCCTACACATTGGGGCAAATGAAGAATGGTTAGCATTATTAAAAAGAGACCAGCATATTACATTTAAGATGTTGTGTACTACATAATAGTGGAGGTCTTGTGAAAGGAACAGAAGTGAATGTTGCACCAGTTTGGAAAGAGGAAAGTCCAAGCAATACAAAATGTGGAATCATTTACAAGCCAATTATCCTTTGTAAAAGAGATAATATGACCCTGCGCTAGATAGTAGGGAGTGAAGGACTTATGCAATAATGTCAAGATGAGCCCGTGCATGGATTTTAAAAGGGCTTTTGGTTAAAACTTAAAAATATGCATTATGCAAAAAAACAAATGTGCCAAGAGGAATCAAAGAGGAAGGCTGAGGCTATGTAGTTAAGACAAAGAGCATGTGTGTTTTGTTTGAGAATGCATACGCGTGATGCAATGTTAAATGCTAATATCCCACATGCGCGGGAGAGTAAAGTTTTTGAATGTTTAAATAGACCGATGCTAGCATGTAATGTAAATTGAAAGAGATAAGAGTCTATGAAACTCCTTGGCTGGACAGAGGACTTAGTGCACAGTGGGGCCCACTAATTTTCATCAAAAATACACAAGAAAGCTTTGAAATTCTAAAAACAATTATCCCACATTGACCCCGTGCAGGCAATTCTAGAGATTTATAAGCAAAAAGACACTCATACTACTTTGAAGAAGCAAGAAGAGGCTATGGGCACGCATGTAGGAGCCTAGGAGTCACCTCAAAAATTGTTCCTGGAGGAAGAACACCCAAATTTTGGTGGGACCCGCAAGGTTGACATGGCAGGTGACTTGGCTTAAGAGGCTGCAGGTTTGGGCATGAATCTCGAGGTGGCCAAGATCAATAGATGGCTTAATGGCTTAATGAGAAAGTTGCAAGGAGGATATGATTAAGCCATTAAGCCATTGGTCCAAGTAGCACCTTAGACACATGGCGCCCAGTGGATCGGCGAGTGAATCAGAGGATGCCACGTGGAATAGATTAGGTTCCAAGTGGTGCAATCTAGTGCACTTCAAAGGCACCAATCAGAGACTGACATGTGGCACCAAGTGGACACACAAAACCAATCCAAGGGTGTCACTTAGCACAATCTGGTAAAATGTGCAGATTTAAATGATTTTCTAAATAAAATTTATTTCAACAAAGGAGTTAAAAGGTGTGCAAGTTCAAAAAATCCTAGGGTTGACTTAATGGCTTAAAGGGAAGATGCTTAACATCTAACCATTAAGCCATTAATCCTAAGTGACAAGTGGCAAGAGCTGGTAAAAAGGGATTAAAATGAAATATTTAAATAAATTCATCTCAAAAGGAAAAGGGTTAAAGAACTTGCAGTTTCAAAAGGATCCAATGGTGGACTTAATGGCTTAAAGGGAAGATGCTCAACATCTAACCAATAAGCCATTAGGTCTGATTGACACTTGGCAGGATGAGATGAAATCTAGGTAAATTGAAATATTAAAGTTAAATTTCATCTCATTTCAATAGCCCAACTATTGAAAAAGCAATTAAATTCAAATTGAAAATATTTCAAACTGTTAAAAGAAATTTGCACGGGAAGGCAAAGTTTGATTAATGTTTCAGAGGGAAAACTTTATCCAAAGCATGGAGTATCATATATCATCGGAAAGGTCTCAGAATGATGATTATGATTTTGTAGTCCATTTAAGGGAAAATCATATCAAATTGTTGCAGTTTTAGTTGTAAGCAGTTGCATATATTTTTGAGGAGCAGACAGGTGTCGGTGGCTGTTTTTGTTTTTTCTTTCTCCTATATTTGGTTTCTTCTCTGATTGTAACAAGATGTTGAAAATTTATGTTGTTGGGCAGTATTCAGGTTCTTGAGTCTTATTTTCTATGTTTCTTTGTCTTGCAAATGTACAGGTTCAGATGAATTTTAATGAAGAATGATGGAATCCATGTTCAGTTCTTGTCTGATGTCTTTGTGCATTTGGTTTTAGTTCTTGTGTATTGAATTGTAAGGCATGTTAATATACCAGTTATAAGGTAGCTGTGATCTTGTTTTCAAAGTTTCTTTCAAGGAGAGAGTCAATCTTGGATACAAGTTCTGAGAATTCAAAGTTTTATACATGAATCTGATGTCTAGGAATTGGAATGAGAAGAGTGATTTGTAAGGCATTTCACTTGATTTCTTTTAATTTGGAGTTAGGGTTTTCTGGGAATGTATGTCTGTTTGACTCTGTTTCCCAATAGATAAGGCACTGGTCTCTTTCTTGTCTTACAGTTTCTTCATCAAATCAATTATTCAAATCATCTTTTAAATTTTGTATGAGAGCTTAAATGTTTATGTCTTGCATTTTGTGAATGTAAGGGTACATGTTAGTTTCTTTAAAGAAGAAATCCATGGGTTAGCCTGCCTGAGTCTAGAACTTAAAGAGAAGAAGGATTTTATCCTTGTCACATTGTCCATTTTCCTAGTTCTTAGCAGATCATGTAGCTGGGATCCTGCATAAGATTGGTTGAGTTGAACTCCCACATCTTGTAAGTCTGAGAACTATCCACTATTTTTCATATATGCATAAAGGATTTTAGTGAGAGAGTGTTTATGTATCCAGATTTTAGCTTTTTTTAGGTGCACCCACCTAAGTGTGTGGAACTCGAAGCAAAAGGAGGATTAAATCCTCATTAATTAGTCTTTCTTGCCCCTCAGTTTGCAGGAATGAGCTCACTCTTGTGAGCTAGACAAAAATCCCCAGGTCTGGTTTGCATTGTCTCTTTTAGAACCCAGGGATACAAGAAAAATCACTAACAAATTGGTGACTCTACTGGTGAAAAATGGATTGTTGTAAAGTCTAGAATGACTAACTGTTTATCATCCATTTCTTGATCAGTTTATTAAATCTTTTCCCATATCTTTGTGGGTGGTGACTCTAAATTCTTGTGTAGCTGAGTGACATTGATTTACATGTAAAATTTTAGAGATTTTGCAATATATTGTTTGCAGATTTGAAGCCCTTGTCAGTTTGTTTTGGCAAGGAAGGATAAAATATTAGATGGTTGTTTGAGTGAGTTTACTTCTGGTAGTCATGAAAGAGTATCTCAGCAGCAACAACAAAGGTATTTTTCTTCTCATGTGTTTTTCTTTCATGAGAATTAAGTGATTTAAACGGATTGCCTATATTGAGTGTTTTCAGAACTAGGAAAGAGGTGTGTTCAAGTTAGTAAGATGTCAAACATTTTTTCATCTAAAGTTCATACCAGCAAGGGTTGTCCAAAATCCTTTCATACCAAGAGGTATGAGTCATTGTGTTTTGATGGCATTAAAGATTTTCCACATGATGTGCCTCATGAAATCACAAATTATTTGCCAAAATTTTATGGAGATCAAGTTGTTTCAGCGAGTCATCATGTTCAAATGTTCATTGATTTATTGGGTGACTTTGAAATAAAGTATGAAGATGTATACATGAAGTTGTTTGTCCAAACTTTGAAAGATGATGCTAGGTACTGGTTTTCTTTTCTACCAGCTTGTTCAATTTCTTCTTGGGATGAATTACATGTTCCTTCATGGAACAATTTGGCAAGAGAATGAATTTGAGTGATGTATTTACTGATTGGTTGAATCTTAAGATTAAAGAAGATGAATTAGTTCCTAATTTCAATATCAAATTTGCAAGATATTTGCATGAAATACCTAAAATAAATAAACCTCAAGATCATGTGTGTGTTGTGTTTTACTTTGATGCATTTGACAAGAAGATGAGTTATAGGTTGAGAGACAAGGAACCTAAGACTTTGCATCAAGATTTCAGGAAAGCAATAGAAATTGAAAATAATGTCAAATATGGATTGACAAAGAACCATTTCTCTAGAGGGATTTGCTGGCAAAATACATTTGAGAATGGACAAGATTATTGTGAAAAGTTTGCAGCTCCAAGTAGGTATATTGATACCTCTGCTTTGGTTTCTAATCAGGTCTTGAATTCAGATTTGAATGGATGTATGGTTAATAATCCTTTATTGCATACAGAAAAAATTTCTAATGAAGATAGCAATACATATGTCCAAGAAATGGTAGCAATGAATGATGTTCCAAATACTTATGATGTTGGCTTGATCAATGAATCTTTTCCTTACAAATTCATATCAGAAAAATCCTCTCATTTTGATTCTAGATGCAATGATACTAACAATGTTTTGAATGCTGAAGAGGATGTATATGTTTTACACTCTTATGAGGATCAAAAGGATGTTGAAACCTATGTCCCGGAAGAGAATGATATGTTGGAGAATGCTGATCCATTGTGTGACCCTAGTATAGCATGGTAAGATAAGAGCATTCGTGGAAGTGAATGCAAATCAGCATATGAAGGTAAGAGTATCTTCACCAATTCTAAAAGTAATCTTTTACATCAACATGATACAAATGAGTTTGGTATCAAGAGCTTTGAAGTGGATTTAGTGTCAAAACTTAAGAAAAAAGGGATAGTAAATGATGGTCTTCCTTATGAGATGGATTATGATACTATCTTGCAACTTTATCATGATATTATGGATGAAAATTAGAATGAAGATTAGGTAGTTGAGTCTTTTCAGTCAAAGGGCAAAGTGCTAGATGAGTGTATTTTTTAATTCCCTTCATTTAATGATGATCAATTGAAGCATATGGTTTGTTTGTGTAATGAAAATATTACACATGATGAGAAACTTGAGGAAGATTGGTTTCCTTTCCCATCTCCTCCGGTTGAAGAAGATAGTATGAATTTGTCATCCACTTCTTTGCCTAGTGATAGAAGTGTTGAATCTACTTATAGTGATATCTCTAATTTTGAATCATATATTGAAAGTGATTATGACAGCAGGGGTACTAACATCTTCAAAGTTTTTACTAATGATGCATTTGATGAGGACATTGATATGAATCAGCCATCTCTTTGTTACCATGTTCATATGGGAGAAAAACATGGTATTGTTAATCCACTATTTGAGGAATGCATTGAGTTTTCACATTTGATTTATTCTGATTTTGGTGTTGAAAATGTGTCAGTATGCAGTAAAAAATTAGAATGTATCTCTTCCTGGGATAAAAATTATTGTGAGTTTGAATGTGCATTTGATGAGTCCATTGTTCCATGTAGTGAGCAGGACTATGATGTTGATCAGCTGGCTCTTGGTAACCATGTGAGTAATTTGCAAGTGGGAGAGGTTTCCAATCCATGTTTTAAGGAACATGCTGATATGTCTTTCCATCTTGAAGTTTTCCCATATTTTGGTATCCATGGCTTATGTGAGTATGAGTCATTTAGCTTCTTTATGGATCAGCTGGAAGATGAGGGGTTAGTGCAAGTGGAGTTTGATATTTATTATGGTGACACATTTCCTCGTTGTCATAGTTTATATTTTCTAATGTTTCCTGATGTGAAGCATGAGTTTCATACTTTTGGTTATGTTGACTCTAATGGAAGAACTTATGAAGGCATGAAAGGAATTGCAAATAAGATATTCTTCATTTTTATGATTCCTTGTGAATTTGAACAGCAACGGTACAAATACATTTTCATTCTAATATTTGTATGCCAAGAAGAAAATCAGATTTTTAATAGAGGCAAGTGTTAGTTTCAGTTGTGAAAAGATTTGAGGCCTTTGTAAATAATGTATATATTGTATAGTTTCTTTCCCTTCAATTTTTTGTCCTCCTTTCTTTCAATAAAGGGGTTCCTAGTTTTTGAGTTGGGAAGGAGAAGAGAGAGAAAGTGAAAAGAAAGTCTAATTTTTTTTGGGGGTGGTCTACTTCTACCCATGATATTCTAATTTCCTCTGCATGCCCACATGGGGTACACGTCCTCAGTCAGAGCCACTATTGGAACTCCAAAATCCAGATGCATTTTGGAGTGACCATACTAAAAATTTTCCCTAAGTATGAACTGTTGTCCTAAAAAGCTTGTGAAGAAGGCCTATTTTGGGTGTTTGTAAAAGGTGACTTGATGATTTTCATGATATACCACTCGGGGAATGGTTTCAACACCTTTCATTCAGAAATTATAGTGGGTTCCTATTCTCAGATTTCAGTTTTGATGAGTTTTGGAGACAGTTGTTTAGAGGTGTTCACCTAAATCTGCATTCTGCATATTGCCTGATTATAGAAAATGACCTAATTTGCATGCTTGCATCTTTGACCTGATAGAGTGTCATGATATAAGGATGGGTCTGAGGTTTTGTAGGCATGAGAGAGAAGCTATGTTTCCAATTTCAGACCCCCATGAGTTCATTTGCACATTTTTCTAAATTCATTTCGTTTGCAATTAATGTTGTTTCTCAGAATGTGATGCAGATTTGTAGAATGACCTACTTTGAGGTCTTACAATATTACATCCGATTGAATGGAATGGAAAATTGAATGCTACCTTATATTGTAGGCATGGAAATGTGATACCATGAATATTTTCAGGCCGTGATGAATCCGTTTGCCCAGTTTGCCAATCCGATTCCACATGCAGTTTCTAACAATTTAATGCAGATCAGTTGCACAGTTTAGTCAGAGGCCCTGTTCATGATGTTATGTCTCGACCACTATGATTGCTCATATCAAGAAAATGATTCCCTTGTATTATAGACCAAATTTAACATAAGTTTGCAAGGTCTTAGATCCTGAGGGTTTTGTATGCACACTTCTCCAAATGCTTTTACTTTGTAGAAATCATTATTTCTCGTGTTTTCTTGTTCTATATTTCCAAGTGGCTACTTTCAAGGGTATGTCAAATGTGACAGTTTGATCATCATGAGTTTCCCTTCTAGATTCATGCTCTCCATATAACATATTTCTAATATCCAGAAGCTTGGGTTTCCAGAAGGTCACTTGACCTATTTTCAAAGTCAAATCCAGATGTGTTTTATTGTTTTTGACAAGATAATTTATAGAATTATCCTAAAGAGGCGACTTGGGTGATTAAAATCTTTGGACCTATTTGGTTTCATCAGATTACACTTTGCAGTATGGAATAATGCTAAATCTGGAACATGTGCGCCTAGCGCCACATTCCAGTTACTTGATCTTGTCAGTTTTTAAAGCCAGCCCCAAAGGCCAGATGCCATTAATGAGTTAAATTTATAGAGTTGTAAAGGTCAGTTTCAAGTGATTGCCAATTCATTAGTCCAAGTTGCGTAGTTGATTAAGTTTGGTCTGTAAAAGACTAAACTGGCATTCAAGGGTGCTGATTGTGGAAGAAATTTAAAACATTTCAATTGCAAATAGTAATCCGTTGTTGCAGACATAATGTGGAGAATCCTTCGCAGTACCAAAAAGAAAATAGACAAATATGAGAAGGAGCTATATGTTTACCAAAGTATTTGTCGATGTTTTCAACCGCTCACTTAGGGCATGTCTTTTGTGCTTGGATGGATGTCATTTCCCTATTACAAGCTCTCAAACAACCGCGCATTATTCCATGGGACCACATTTCTTGTCTACTCCATTTATGATTTCACACTTCGCAAGCATGTCTACCACAGCAGTTGCAGAATGAGGAATGTTGGCAAAGAGGGCAGAATCTGGTGAGAGAGGAGAGAATTTTTCTAGATGGTGTGAGTGTCTAAAGTTTCTATAAGCCTTTTCAACAAATCTATTATGCACATCCCCATCCACAAATCTACCACTATTATCTATGAGGTTGCATTGTAAGTGCCAATCTGGCTGGAACTTTGTGCATGATCTTTTAAAACACATCCATACCATTGCAATTTGCAGGTTTAGTTTCTATTTGGTCTTGCGTCCATACCAAATCTCAGAAACTAGCACATGTAATTGGAAGGAGAATGCACAGACTGTGGTTGAATGATGATGGAAGCCAACATAGAAACAAAAACTCAGAGGCTCGTGTGTTGATTCTTGAAGGAAGTCAAGACATATTTAAACTTTTTAAAAAATTCCATATAACATCCACAAATAGCTATGCGGCATGGAGAGGGAGTTGTCCTTGGAAATTATTTTTAAACAATGCAATTTTCTATTATAAAGACATGGAGATGCCATGCACTTAGCCATTTTTCTCCCTACTCACACCAAAAGGATTGGTCATAAGACCCTATGCTAGAAATGAGATGGAGTCTGTGCTGGACAATGTGGGTGGAGGAATACCCAAATCACCAAGCAAGGTTTATGTAATGTCCTCTAGAAAGCCTTCTTTAGAAACTAAATAGTTGTGCATTGTGTGTAGAGGTGGTTGTGCATGGGATCACCAAAGAGAAAAGAAAAATACAAAAATAGCTTGCGCTTAGTGGAAGGGCTATGTAGCAGCATGGAGGGTTGAGCAAAAAATCTATGCAAGCAATGACCAAGGAGCCCACGCTAAACTATAAGGGGTTTTTTTTTTTTTAAACCAATATAGAAAATACTATATGTCAGATGGGAGTTAAGAAAATAGCCTGCATGGCATTTGAAGAATGTTTGCAATAATTTTAAAACTTCTTAGCAATTACAATTTGCTGTTTATAATTACAGAAGCCTACGCAGCATACTAAAAAGACAAAATAGAGGGTTGTGACAAATGGCAAGTATAAACTATAGTACCCTACGCTACAAGACATGGTGCTCTACCTACGCATTGGGGAAAATGAAGAATAGTTAATGTTATTAAAAAGAGAGCAGCATATTGCATTTAAGATGTTGTGCAGTACATAATAGTGGAGATTTTGCGAAAGGAATAGAAGTGAATGTTGCGCCAGTTTGGAAAGAGGAAAGTCCAAGCAATGCAAAACATGGAATCATTTACAAGCCAATTATCCTTTCTAAAAGAGATAATATGACCCTACGCTAGACAGTGGGGTGTGAAGGACTTACGCAATAATGTCAAGATGAGCCCGTGCATGGATTTTAAAAGGGATTTTGGTTCAAATTTAAAAATATGCATTCTGCAAAAGAACAAATGTGCCAAGAGGAATCAAAGAGGAAGGCTAAGGCTGTGCAGTTAAGACAAAGATCATGTGTGTTTTGTTTGAGAATGCATACGCGTGATGTAATGTTAAATTCTAATATCCCACATGCGCAGGAGAGTAAAGTTTTTGAATGTTTAAATAGACTGATGCTAGCATGTAATGTAAATTGAAAGATATAAGAGTCCATTAGAATCCTTGGCTAGACAGAGGACTTAGTGTGTGGTGGGGCCCACTAATTTTGACCAAAAATACACAGGAAAGCTTTGAAATTCTAAAAACAATTATCCCACATTGACCCCACGCAGGCAATTCCAGAGCTTTATAAGAAAAAAGACACTCATACTACTTTGAATAAGCAAGATAAGGCTATGGGTGCACATGTAGGAGCCTAGGACTCACCTCGAAGACCATGCCCAGAGGAAGAACACCCAAATTTTGGCGGGACCTACAAGGCTGACATGGCAGGTGACTTGGCTTAAGAGGCTGTAGGTTTGGGCATGAATCTTGACGTGGCCAAGATCAACGGATGGCTTAATGGATTAATGAGAAAGTTACAAGGAGGATATGATTAAGCCATTAAACCATTGGTCCATGTGGCACCTCATACACATGGCATCTAGTGGACCAACGAGCGAATCAGAGGATGCCACGTGGAATAGAGTAGGTGCCAAGTTGCACAATCTAGTGCAATTCAGAAGCACCAATCAGAGATTGACACGTGGCACCAAGCGGACACATAGAACTAGTCCAAGGGTGCCACTCGGCACAATCTAGTAAAATGTGTAGATTTAAATGAATTTTTAAATTGAATTTATTTCAACAAAGGATTTAAAAGGTGTGCAAGTTCAAAAAAGTCCTAGGGTTGACTTAATAGCTTAAAGGGAAGATGCTCAACATCTAACCATTAAGCCATTAAGCTTGAGTGACAAGTGGAAAGACCTAGTAAAAAGGGATTAAAATTAAATATTTAAATAAATTCATCTCAAAAGGAAAAGGGTTAAAGAACTTGCAGTTTCAAAAGGATCCAATGGAGAACTTAATGGCTTAAAGGGAAAATGCTCAACATCTAACCAATAAGCCATTAAGTCTATTTGACACTTGGTACCATGAGATGAAATCTGGGCAAATTGAAATATTAAAGTTAAATTTTATCTCATTTCAATAGTCCAACTATTGAAAAAGCAATTAAATTTGAAATGAAAATATTTCAATCTGTTAAAATAAATCTGTACGGGAAGGCAAAGTTTGATTAATGTTTCAAAGGGAAAATTTTATCCAAAATATGGAGTATCATATATCACCGGAAAGGTCTCAGAATGAAGATTATGATTTTACATACCATTTGAGGGCAAATCATATCAGATTGTTACAGTTTTAGTTTGAAGTAGTTGCAGATATTTTTGAGGAGCAGACAGGTATCGGTGACTATTTTTGGTTTTTTCTTTCTCCTATATCTGGTTTCTTCTCTGATTGTAACAGGATGTTGAAAATTTGTGCTGGTGAGTAGTATTCAGGCTCTTGAGTCTTATTTTCTATGTTTCTTTGTCTTGCAAATGTACAAATTCAAATGATTTTTAATGAAGAATGATGGAATCCATGCTTAGTTCTTGTATGATGTCTTTGTGCATCTGGTTTTAGTTCTTGTGTATTGACTTGTAAGGCATGTTAATATACCAATTATAAGGTAGTTGTGATCTTGTTTTCAAAGTTTCTTTCAAGGAGAGAGTCAATCTTGGATACAAGGTCTGAGAATTCAAATTTTTATACATGAATCTAATGTCCAGGAATTGGAATGAGAAGAGTGATCTATGAGGCATTCCACTTGGTTTATTTGAATTTGGAGTTGGGTTTTTCTGGGAATGTATGTTTGTTTGACTCTGTTGCCCAATAGATAAGGCACTAGTCTCTTTCTTGTCCTGTTGTTTCTTCATCAAATCAATTATTCAAATCATCTTTTAAATTTTTGTATGAGAGCTTGAATGTTTATGTCTTGCATTATGTGAATGTAAGGGTACATGTTAGTTTCTTTAAAGAAGAAATCCATGGGTTAGCCTGCCTGACTCTAGAACTCAAAGAGAAGAAGGATTTCATCCTTGTCACATTGGCCATTTTCCTAGTTCTTAGAAAATCATGTAGGTGGGATCCTACATAAGATTGGTTGAGTTGAGCTCCCACATCTTCTAAGTCTAAGAACTATCCACTATTTTTTATATCTGCATAAAGGATTTAGTGAGAGAGTGTTTATGTATGTAGATTTTAGCTTGTTTTAGGTGCACCAGCCTGAGTGTGTGGAACTCAAAGCAGAAGGAGGATTAAATCCTCATTAATTAGTCTTTTCTTTCGCCTCAGTTTGTACGAATGAGCTCACTCTTGTGAGCTGGACCAAAATCCCTAAGTCTAGTTTGCATTGTCACTTTTAGAACCGAGGGATACAAGTAAAATCACTAACAAGATGATTGCTACATAAAACACAGAAACTGCCTAACTAGTATAAAATCAACAACAAACTAAAAGGAATTTTTCATGGGTGATGCAAGATTGCCAATGAACTAAGGATGTTCCTACTTCAAAGGGGAAGGATGTAGTACTCCTTCCATATGATACTATTTTAATTTCATGTTCAAGACCTTTGTTGGACTTCTATGTATATTTGGTGTTCCTGTGGTATTTAGTTTTGGTTTACTAATGATATATATTTTTTAGAATACATATGATGAATTTGTTTCTATATGACATGATGCATATGTTTAAGATATGTGATTCATTCATATGTTTTCATGATGATATATAGTGATGGATATTTAGATGTTTATGTTAATTGATGCACTAACCCATTTTACTATGCTTATGTTACTACTTTTTTTCTTTCTTGTTTGATGTGTCTATATGATGAAGTTTTAAGTCACAACTAGTCACTTATGAAGTCCACATGATGTCTTGAACCCCTTCCTTTCTTAAAATGATATATATGTGTATGTCTATGCACACTCTTTGTCATGTGATGTAGGTTTATAGGTATTGGGTGATGAGCCTAAAAATTGTCTTATTTATTTCATTATTTATGTCACCTTAATCCATTTTTATAATTACAATCCAATATGATTAGTTCATTAATGAATAAATAATGTTAAATTATTATATGAATGGTGATTATTAAATATTAATTATTTTGGAAGGATTATCCTATTATTTTTGAGATATTTGAGTCATTCATGCAGCTGGAAGGAAGGAGAAGCAAGTTGACACTTGTCAATATTCACGAGTTGTTGGAGGTGCAGAAAAAGTCAAAACCTAGTTTTAGTAAAATGGGAATGTCTTCCATGTTTATTGATTAAATTTATATTTTAAAGATGATCTAGAAAGATAGAAAGGAGGAGAAAAAACCCTTTAAAGTGTTTGAGGTAAATCTCAATAATAAAGGAGCACTATTCATTTGAAGTTGATTGCAAAAAAAGTGGTGTTAGGAAAGATAATTGGTGCAGGAGCACCTAGGTAGGCTAGTTTTGGAAATGTAACCTAGGTTTTTCTCTTTCTTTGTTTTGTCTTATAGTGGTTCCAGCCAGACCACTAGGTAAATAAAGGGACCAAGAGTCCTAGTGTGTGAAGTGTTTGTAGGAGGATAGGTCTTATTTGTTCCTTGGTGACCCTTAGGTCCAATTAGGCCCAATTAGGGAATTTTAGAATTTTGTGGAAAAATGAGCCAAGAGAGGGACTAGAGGTCCTTTTTTATTTTTTTTCATCATATTTAGTGGATTGGACAAGTTTATCTAGGGTTTGACCAAGTTTGGCAATCAAACCCAAAAGTTGCCAAAAGTTGGCAATGTTGTCATTGACAACATTGACAACTTTTAAGAAAAATTAGCCTCTTTGAAGAAATTGGTTGGGTAATTGTCTGAAACTGACCATTTAGTGTTTGGGTCATCTATATAAGACCATCCTTGAGATTTTTGAAGGGTTAGCAAGTTTTAGAACTTTCATGTACGGACTATGTTAATCAATAGCAGTGTGGATTTGTGTGTTTTGAGGTGATCAGGCAATGTAATGGATTGAAAGTGTTTTTGTAAGATTTGTTTCTTGTAATTTAGGTTATTATTGAACTTATTGTGGTGTTATTTTGGTAGTTTGAATATTTTTTATTTCTTTTGTAAAATCTTGAAAGTTCAGTCCAGTCGCTAGTCTAGTTTTGAGCACTGGTTGCAAATGGAGTCTTAACTTTCTTTTCAACTGTGGCTTTGGCTCAGGCTCTTGGATTATGAAAGTAGACTCCATTTACATTGTGTACATATTAGGTTGGGCCTTGGAATTTGTGGCAACTATTTTTAAGATGATGCCCTAGGCGAGTCAGAGTAGCATGGCTAGGGATCATCAGAGGTTGCAGAGCTAGCTAGAGAAATTGAAAGCATCCATAGCTTCAATCAGAGGAAGTGGGAAGGAAGAGGAGTTAGAGGAGGATCCCCAACTAGGAGGATAAGTTGTGAGGAGTTATCTTTTTTTCCAAGAAAGTCCATTTCTTGTGCAGACAGTGAAGGAGGCCTAAAACCCTAAATTTTAGGCATGAAAGTAGGAAGGACTGTACGGACACTTCAGGGACCTAAAACCTAGAAAATATTTAGTGTCTCTGAAAAGGGTGTCTAGATCCTAAGCCTATTTGATAGTTGTTAAGAAATTTTCCCAAGATAATGTATAAAAGGTGTCCAAATAGGGCTAATTGCTAGTAGCCCTATTTTGGGGGTAATTGCATAGGTTCTTGGAGCTCGTTTATGTTTTTGGAGCAAAGTGAGTTTGTAGGGGTTGGAATTGGTCTTGTTGACATCTTCATATGCTGCCTTTTCAATTTGGTGAAGATTGTAATCCATTTGAATCATATTGTGCAAATGGACAAGAAAGACCAATTTGGGTCTAGTATGAGGTTTGCAAAGTTGTGAGTTCTATTTTGTTGGTGTTTACTAGTTGAAGGAAATTAGGATCTTGTGATAAGATACCTAAGGAGCCTAGGGTGAATAGAAGAAACCTAGTAGGTCAATTATTGAACTAAGAGACCCTAGAAGAGGTCTAAGGAACAAGACTAGTACTACATCAAAGTGGTATCAGAGCAAGTTGAGAAACTTGGAAAAACTAGTTTATGTCAAAGGTGGAATCTTGTGGTTCTACAAAGATGGTGACAAATTCAGAACTAGCCAAAGATATGGAGGAGCAGAAGGAGAAAAATAAACTCCTTGAGGGTACTTTGGAAGCAATGAGAATAAATATGGAAGAACTAGTAGATTCTACTAGGAAGAAAGAATATGAAGTAGAATCCAGTAGTAAGGGTAAGAAGAAGATGGAGGAAGAAGACTAAAATCTTGAACCTGACCGAGTGTTGAATGAGGAACCTTTCTTGAAGGCCATAAAGGGACTAAGTGGCAAATATTTGGAGGGAATACCTTTATTGGGAAGAAAGATGGATATTGAGGCAGTCATGGACTTGATTGAAGCAATAGAAATTCATTTTTAATGTGACGGGATAAGTGAGGCCCAAAGGGTTAAAGTGGCCAAGTATAGACTCAAAGGGTCAGCTTTGACTTGGTGGAAATACCTTTAGGATGAGAGGGTAAGTATGGGAAAGTAACCAATATCAAATTGGAATTCTATGGTAACAAAATTGAAAGAGAGTTATCTTCCAAAGGACTATGAAATACAGCTCCATAGGAAGAGACAAAACTTGAAGTAGAAAGATCTAGATGTGGCCTCATATACTGAGGAATTCCAAAGACTATGTTTAAGGTCTAAGCTGCAAGAAGAAGAGCCAATCAAAGTGGCTAGGTACTTGGGTGGGTTGAAGTGGAACATTCAAGAGGAGTTAAGTTTATGGACACCTAATACCATCCAAAAATTTCATCAGTTGGCTCTAAAGGTGGAAGAGAAGAATAAGAAGAAAGGGGATTCTATTTTTAAGAAAAATAATAAAAATAGGGGCAGAGGAAGAGAACAGAGTGGTCAAAGAGGAGGCTACCAAGGAAGGGGTAGTGAACAAAGGTCCCAAGGAGAAAAAAAGTTGATAGAGAAGAAAACTAAGAAAAATTCAAGAGGAGGCTATAACAGAGGTAGGGGTAACAATGGGGGTTCTAACAGAGGAAGAGGAGGTAGGAGTAAATCCTGCTTTGCTACAATGAAATGCTATTATTGTGGGCAACTAGGGCATCCAGCTTACAGATGTCCTGATAAGCCCTCTATAGAAAATAATGACAAAAGAGTAGCATATGCACATGAGGATACTCTTAGTTCCAAAACTCTAGAGGTGGACCATTTAGACTCAGAAATGGGTGAGAACCTGATGTTTAGAAGGGTCCTAATAAGGCAGCCAATCAAGGATGAGCCCAAACATAGGAGGAAACTATTTAGAATTAGATGCAAGATTCTGGGAAAAGTATGTAAAGTGATTATTGATCCTAGATCCACAAACAACATCATTTCAAAGGAGGCAGTGGTGAAGCTAAAGATAGCCAAAATACCCCATGTGAACCCTTATAAGGTGGCATGGCTCAATAAAGGCCAGAGTGTCTTGATCAATGAGAAAACATGGGTAGAATTCTCCATAGCAGGATATAAGGACAGATTGCTTTGTGACATCCTTCCAATTGATGCTTGCCATCTGCTTCTTGGGAGGCCTTGGAAGTCTGATAATGGAGTAGTATATGATGGGAAGGAGAACTCCATTACATTTAAGAAAGGAGGAAAGACATTCAAAATTCAGTCTTTATTAGAGGATGAGGAACCACAAAGTAAAACTCTTAATGTCATGTTATGTAGTAGTAAGGAGTTGGTGAATGATATTAGAGATGATAAGGGAGACGGTTATGCCATTGTTCTAAGACCTAAGCAGGAGGAGACACCAGTAAAGGAACCACTACCAAAGGAAGTGGAAGAATTTCTTGAGAAATATAAGGAAATTGTGAATGATGGCAGTCTTGCAACCCTACCACCTAAGAGGGTTATAAGTCATCAAATAGACTTTTTTCTAGGGGCATCCTTGCCCAATAAAGAAGCATACAAGTTGACTCTAGATCAGATCTTGGAGGTAGCAAGATAAGTACAAGAACTCTTGGATCAAGGCTTGATCAAGAAGAGCATTAGCCCATGTGCAGTCCTGGTTGTTTTAGCATCAAAGAAGGGGGGAAAGTGGAGATTATGCATAAACTCAAGGGCTATAAATAGGATTACAATAAGGTATAGATTCCCAATCCCAAGGATAGAGGATCTTATGGATTTCCTAGGTGGGGCAATGTATTTCACAAAGCTAGATTTGAAAAGTGGTTATCACCAAATCACGGTGAAGGAAGGTGATGAATGGAAAATGGCATTCAAAACCATAGATGGGTTATATGAATGGCTTGTGATGCCATTTGGCCTCTCTAATTCTCTGAGCACATTCATGAGGCTCATGAATGAGGTGCTCAAAGATTTCATTGGAAAGTTTGTAGTGGTATATCTTGATGATATACTGATTTTCAGTGAGACAAGACAGGAACATGTCAAACATATGGAGGCAGTATTGAAGAGGTTGCATGAAGATAATTTGGCCATTAACCTTGAGAATTGTGAGTTCTTTAAGATATGACTAGTTTACTTGGGGTTTGTGGTGTCCAAGGGGTCTTTGAAGATGGACAAAGATAAAGTTGCTACAATCTTGAACTGGCCTCCACCTACCACAACCACTGAGGTAAGGATTTTTCATGGCGTTGCCCAATTTTATAGAAATTTTATTAGGAACTTCAGTGGGATATGTGCTCCATTAATGGATACTATTAAGGGTGGGGTCAAAACTAAGTTCAGATGGACTTTGGAAGCTGAAAAATCTTTTGAGAT
>MU228022.1:5532989-5553595 GCA_018584345.1 Thuja plicata
AGGAGGGTGAGTTCTGGAAGTGAGTTTTTGGGTGTTTTCAAGAAGGCCCTAGTTTTTAAGCCATTTTAAGGAGGGTATTGGGGTTTCCCTACTTGCAAGGTGTTTGGGGACCTAAGACCATGAAAATAATTGGTTTTATTTCATTTCTAGAGAATGTAGTAAGTGGTAAAGTTAGGGGATACAACCATGATAAGGTTGCTTTGTAATTTGGGGCTATTAGGCCTAGGGATGAGAACTGAGACAACAGTTTTAGAGGGAGTTTGTATGAAACAAGTGCACTTGGTTTAAACATATGTGTTGTAACTTGAAAAAGGGTATTCGGATCCATAATTGTTTTGGGGAGTCCTTTGGGAAAGTTTGGAGAAAAGTGCAATTTTCTCGCTGGATAGGGCTGGTAGGACAATGCATGAATGGACAGCTTGGTCAAAGGTGATAGAATGGTCACAAGAATGGGTCTAGGTGTTGGTAAGTAGATGATGTGAGTGTGCTGAGGTCCTTAGAGGAGTTGGGATCACCATTAAGAGCATGGTTGATAGTTGTGGTTGCATAAGCATAGTGAATGAAAAGAGCATAGCATGGAGCTTGAAGCATGATTGAATGGTTGAGCATGAAGAAGTGGATGAGTTGAAGGTGTGGAGACTAGTGGAGGCTACTTACCACTAAGCTTTGCATCAGAGGGGAAAGACTAAATTTGGAGAATTCAGAGGAATTACAAAGAAATGTAATGCTTGAGGACAATGATTATGCTTTTAGGGGGCAGATGATGGGGCAATAATTTTTCTTTTTTTATATTGATTTTATACTCTATTTTAAGACATTTCCAAAACACTTGTGAAACTTTTAAGTACTTGAACATATGATCATGCTATAAGTACAGTCAGAACCACCAAAACCTATGGGTAATAGTAGTGACATACTTTGTTAAATATTATATATATGCCACAGTATTTCATATAATTGTTTGAATGTATGTTCTAACATTTGGATTAATTTGAATAGTTGACTTGAATGTATATGCATGCACTACTAATCTACCAGGAAAATGGAGTGACTTGAGAGTGAATCAAAAACATTGATGAGGAAATGATGAAGTCCCAACTACAATGAAGAGAGCCATTATAACACTGTGGGAATTTCCTGCTAAATTGAAGGAACTATCATTTCAGGGAATATAGGAATACAACTATGCTATATTTTCTCTGTGATAAAATACTCTGTTGAAGTGGTTATCTAGTCTTTATGATATTCGATCATGGTCTATTACATTCTCATTTCTTTATGGCATGAATCAATCAAAACTTATCTTTCTATTTTAAATAAATATCAGTCCTCTATATAAGGGAGATGGTTGTTAGATTGTATTTTTTAAGTTGGATGATATACTATTGTTGCATTTTGAACAGCCAAGTTACTCTTTTAGTTTCGTGTGTTATTTCACTATGATGTAATCATCTTTTCTGGAAATATAATGGAGTGATTTTGAGTTATATTTTGTGTTAGTATTTAGTATAAGTCAAGAAAGGGGGCCCACTTGGAAGGTGGATTATATTAGACTAGGTTAAGTTGCTTTAAGCATTTACAACATTTCAAGCAGAATTTATTGTTTCCTCTGGCAGCATTATAACTCGTGTATGTTCTTGCAGCACCTGCAGGGATAATTATAGTGAATGCTTTGGGTTGATAGAATAGGTTAAAGTTGAGCTTACATTTATCAGCATTAATTTCATTAAGTATTTGTGTGTGTTTACTTTCCTATAGCAATAGTGTAGGTCTCTTTCATGTATTTTTCTTTCATGCAGCTTAAGTGATGTGACTCTTTGAGAAACTTAGTACACAAATCGTGCTATCCCATTTCAAGTGTACATCCCTACATTGACTATTCAAATGCACTTCATGATAGGGAAAATATTCCTTAGTTTGATTACACTATTCCTAGGAGAATCTTTGGCTTGATTATTATTACCTATTGTGGGGTTGTTCAATTATCATCTGGTAGCACTAGTGGACAGATTGGGGATTAAAAATACTTAGTTCATCCTAGATACTGTACTTGAGTCCATTCAAGTATCTGGAAAGATTTTTCTTCTCATTCTCATGGATCTTGGCCTTCATGGTGATCTTGTGGAAACCATTTGTATAGGATCCTACATCCAGATCTCTTTGTTTCAAATTTTGTAACTTCTTATGCAAGGTTACTTCATAATCATCTAGAACAAATTGTCTTTTGATCTCTCTGAGCATATTCTTCCATGTATTTATTGGATCCTTTTCCTTTTCTACCCTCTCACTTCATAGAAAGTTCCACTAACTTAATGTAGGGCCTTTCATTTTGGATTTGGTAATCTTGGTCCTCTAGTGTGCAGGGATGTCATCACATTAAAAATAGTTTTCTAAGGCTTCCACCCAATCCATACATTCCTAAGGGTTCATTTTCCCCATAAAAAATGGTAGGTCAGGCTTGTTATCTCTTCTACCAACCCTCTTCAAGGATTCTAGGATTATTTTATCCTTAGGTACTCTCACCCTTTCACTTTCAGGTTCTTTTTCTTTTTCTAAATCAGAATCTTCTCTAGCAGGTCCACCAGTTTGTAAGTTCCTCAACTTTTCTATCTCTTCCTCCATTTTATTATTCTTGATTGCATTTTCTCTCACAATTTTGGATAACTCCAAATTTTTTATTCTTAAGGGTATCTCACCCTCATTTCCTTCAATTTGATATGTCATTAATGGTTTGTAAGAGCTTTTGCAGGCTTTGATACCAATTGATGCAGAGTGCACTGTTAGAAGCACTTCAACTCGACTAGGATTATTCCAATCCTTCCAATATGTTACTCTTCAATCTAAATTCACAATAATTTATTCTCCTATTCTCACTTCCCAAATAACTTTGTTTGAGTTTGGATCTCCTTGACACAAACCAAGGAACCCTAGATCAATCCTCAGACTGATTCCCAAACACTCACAATGTGTTCCTTCACTATTAAACTTGTATGGTCTAATTGCTCAAACTCAGTTTTACTACTATAATTTGGATTTCCAGAAAATGAAATGAATGATGGATTGATATCTCAAAACATGTATTATGAATATCCCAAAATACCTAGACTCCAAACTACTCCAGCATCCCAAAACCCCAACTAAGAACACAGTACTAGTGTACACCCTAGGACTGGCTTTCTAGGCTTGGATCATGAAGATGGGATTATAGATGAATCTCAACCATTCATAAATGTTCTACAGACTCCTCTTAACAAACTCCAATCACTCAATTAGCCCAATCAACTCTCTTGTACAATTTTTACATCATTCTCTGTTGTTTCCTAGATCAAACACATAGACAATTTGAACTAGGGATTGATGATAAAATTATCAAACTCAATCCCCAAACTCCAAGTCTTTTGTAACATGATGTATATACAAGTAAATTTCATTCCCCCAATGTTCATTGAATTCCAATGGTGGAAGTGCAAGTTATAGAGGCATTTGTCTAACAACCCTAATAGACTATGCCTTCCAACCTAGTCTGACATAAAATTGAATAACTCTTCAAAAACTACGAATTAGAATCTCAAACCAAGTGCATTTAAAAGATAATATGGTTTTTGAGGTTATCAAATTACTATTTCATACAAACATCACACCTATAGTATGGGTATGTGTAGAAAACTCCAGAAAATTATTGAAATTTAGCTTTTAATTTCTCTATGACCATCAAACTTCTTAGACAGTCTTCTCCTTGATCCAAAATGGATGTAGAGACTTCAAAATAAACCATTCCAAATGGATCCAACCAATTGAAAGTGGTTTTTGACCTTTGGTAACTAATTTGGAATAGTCAAACAATATTTTAAAAAGTTGCTATGAAAAATTTAAAAGTTTTGCATTTTCGACCACCAAAAGCATAATGATGGACTTGTTAGTAATAACTGAGAGGGGGGGTGAATCAATGGCCTCAAAAATATTCCAATAATCAACCCAAAAACTTAGCACCACAATATTAAGCATGTAGTTATCTTCAATCCTATAAGATTAATGCCTCCAAATACTTTTATCAAATTACTACTGCTCAGAATGCTTTGTAAAACCTTCTACTATATGTTTACCGAGTAGCAATCTGTTAATTTATCAAAAGATGGTAAATTATCTAGAGTATACCGTTCAATCCAATTAAGTTATGTATGATGAAAAACACTAAATTAATGACTCATAAACACATTGACACATGGATTTTTAATGTGGAAACCCTGTTAAGGGAAAAACCACTTGGGACCGGTAACCCAAAATTTTTACTCTTATGAAGTGAGCTTAGTGAAGAGCCAACCCTATTAAAGGTTACAAATACACTGTTAGGTGTGACCTTTTTAGAGGATTTAAAATTTTAGTCTGTCACTTGATATCGGGCATCTCTATGCTACCATCCTTGATCAAACACTCACTCGGCCTGTCAATAGGTATCTAGCGTCTCATGCTATCTTCATGATAAAAAAATTTGATACTCCTTTGGATGTATCTCAATATAGAAAGGATCTTTAAATCCCGCTTGGTTAAGATACTTTCTGAATCAATGGTTAAACTGAAACAGAATGATTTGTTCACATATACAACTTATACTTGCAGATTTCCAGATCTATTATAATCTCATAAAACTATTCTCATCAATATATCTTGGTTTATACCTTTGCTCCACTTTGATTCTTCTCAGTGATGCTGTTCTTTATTTCTTAGTGTTTGCAAAAAATGTTAGCTCTTTCCTTAGCTTGATTGATCAGGGCTGTATGAATTTTCTCTTCATTAGTTTCTCTTCAGCATCCTCTTTTCATTCATTCACCCACCACAATACATAATGAATTGAGTTGTCTCTTTATAGACATGATATCAGCATTATTAGGTTCTTAATTTTCTTGATCTTGGTGTGATCAACAATTCTTGCCAATTAGATTTAAAGTAAAACTCTTGTTTTATCTCTCAGAGATCTTCTTGCCAATTGGACAAAACAACGGTAAATCCATTACTTATCTATGGATTTATCTTGTCGATGAAAACAAATATAACTACCAATTAACTCCATATTTAGCTCTACCAGCTAGATATTTTGTTTTTTCTAAACTCAAGTTAATTTTGGTGTTTAACTCTTTGATAGCTTCGGTCAACACTCTAGTTCTCCTCGGGCTTCTCCGTCATTTTACACTATGTTTCTGGTCATCAATTATGCTTGTGATTCTACTCGTCAGTAATGCTCATTAGTGTTCTTTCTTGGGCATCACTATGACTTGACTTTTGGTGATCTCTGTTCGTCGGTGTTCCACTGATTGTCAGTGTTTGAATCATATTGTGAATGCTTGTCTTTTATGCATTACTGAAAGCATAATCTTTTTCTCTTTGATTCTCTAAAGTTTTTGACACTTTGATTATAACCGATTAGATTATATCAAGTTGATATCAATGAAAATACAATCCATTAATTGATTTAATGTCTTGCATTATCCTTCTGCATTTCGGTGATCAACTTAACATCTTCAAACATTCAATCAGTTACATGTCATCAATCTCTCGCTTTGGCATTGATGGAAAGATACTACATTATCATACTATACTATCATTAATACAATTTAAAATATATAGTTTCATCAGTATTTCCTAATGTAACTATTACAAATGGCTTGTTCTCAGTAAGCTCAAAATAGCATAGATTTGTTTCATGCAGAGTGGTTGTTTTCAATATTCAATCCCTTCTCTAGATAAATGTATCATCTAATATCATTGTTATGATATGTGTTCTACCATGATTGTTCCTCTTCTTGATAATCTCTTTTTCCTTTAACAATAATCGTTCTCTTTGTCTAAACTCTCTCCCTTTGTTACTTCTCTCCCTTAGATGGATATTTCATATGTAATCAATTTCTCTCCCTTAGAATATTGATTACCTCTTCTTTTTGATTCTCAGGAACTTCTCTTCATGGATAATGATATAATCTTTCCCTTGTCATGATAAAATAATCTCTCATTTATATGATAGATCATCTCTCCCTTTATATGATAATGGAATCATCTCTCCCTTTGACAACAATGAAAAACAAAATAATCATCTATATCATGTTCCCCTTTACATAATATATTCCATGAATTTCCCTATCCATCAGCAATATAATGTCTCTAGTTTTTGGTGTAGATATGTACCTTACAATGTATAGATGTATCTGTTGCTATCCATTTCAGTGTTTGCATCAACATGAATGATCTTCAGATACACAATATGTTGATACAACCTTCTAGTCAGCTTACTAAACGATAGACAAGGGTTGGACCCCTAGTCTCTATTTTAGGTACTCAAATGTATCCTTCAGTAATGGCTTGGTGAATATGTCAGCTAATTGTTCCTTTGATTGAACATATTCCACTGTCCCTTCCTTTTCTTGCACTTGTTCTCACAGATACTGATACTTGATAACAATATGCTTAGTCTTAGCATGCATGACTAGGTTCTTAGAAATATTAATTACACTGGTATTATCACAATAGATAATTACTGGTTCATAAATCTCCATATTCATACCTTCCAGCAATTGTTTGATCCATGCAATATTGGAGAAATTTGTAGTAGCAGCCACATAATATGCTTCTACAGTATACTAAGAGATGCATCCTTACTTCTTGTTGATCCATGTGACAAGTCTATCACCCATGAAGAATGCTCCTCCGGTTGTTCTCTTTTGGTCATCAATGTTTCCAGCCCAATCAGCATTTGTATAGACTTGTAGCTCAAATTTTCCTTCTCTTTTGTACCATAAGCCATAGTCCTCAGTGTTCTTTAGATATCTCATAATCCTCTTGACAGCATTCATATGTGATTCTTTGGGATTAAGAGAGAATCTTGCAACTATTCCAACTGCATGTGCTATATCTGGTCTGGTTTGAACAACATACATCAGTTTGCCAACCATTGATCTATATAAGGTCTGATTTACCTCATTGGATTTGTCTTCTTTTGTCAGTTTACATTCAGTAGCCATAGGTGTTCCAGCTAGTTTGGAATCTTCCATCTTGAATATCTTCAGCACTTCCTTGATGTATTTAGAATGAGTGATGTATATGTTTGCACCTTGTTGAAGAATCTGTAGACCAAGAAAGAATTTGATCTCTCCAAACATGGATATTTAAAACTCCTTTCTCATTTCATTAGCAAAGGATTTGTATAACATAGACATCAGTATCTTCTTTTAAGTACAGATTTCTATTTTCACTTGTTATAACAAATTTTAAGCTAATGAGATATGAGTGAAGTCTTTCATACCAGGCTCTCGGTGCTTGTTTCAATCTATACAAGGATTTATGTAGTCTAGATACCATGTTTCTCTTGTCTGGGTCAACAAACCCTTCTGGTTTTTCAATGTATACCTCTTCTTCTAGTATTCCATTCAGGAATATAGATTTGACATCCATTTGGTATACCTTGAATCCTTTAAATGCAACATAAGAAAGTAATATTCTAACACCTTCTATTCTAAAAATGGGTGCAAAGGTTTCTCCATAATCAATACCTTCTTCTTGTGCATATCCCTTGCATACGAACCTTGATTTTTTTTCTAGTGACTTCTCTATTCTCATTCATTTTTTTTCTGAATATCCATTTGGTACCGATGACATTCTTGTCATCTGGTCTCGGTACTAGTGTCCATGTATTGTTCTTCTCAATCTGTTCTATTTCTTCATTCATAGCACTGACCCATTCTTCATTCTCAAGTGCATTGTTAACAGATTTAGGCTCAAAATCACAAAGTAAACATCTGGTGTTTAGTAGCTTACTTCTTGTTCTTGTTGCAGCCTTTTTGTCTCCTATGATTTGATTCTGTGAATGATGTCTTCTGACATACTTGAAAATTTTTGGTTCAGCTCTGTGTTCATCAATTTGATTATCTTCTTGACCTTCATTCTCATCTCCATTGTTCAGAACATCATCTTGAGGATTATCTTGATTGTCGATAATTGCAGCCTGATGCTCGGGTGCATTGTTCTGATGCTGAAGAGTGACACACTATTTCTTAGGAAGAGAGTCAGGTTCTGTATAAACAAACCTGTTGTAGTCCTTTGGTTCCTTTTTGCTTTCCTTCTCATTCTTTTATGCAAATTCATCTATTTTTATATTTTTACTTTCAATGATTTTGTTAGATGACTTGTTAAGAAATTTATAAGCCTTTCTTTTGGTTGAATGCCCTAGGAAGGTACCTTCATCACTTTTGCAGTCAATTTTTCCATTTTTATCATCCTTCAAAATATAACATTGACTACCAAATATTCTGAAGTAACTTACATTTAGTGTATGACCATACCAAAGCTCATAGGGTGTCTTCATTGTGTCCTTCTTCAATTGTACTATTTTTAGTGTGTAGACAATAGTACTTATAGCTTCCCTCTAGAAATTTTGAGTGATTCTTTTATCAATCATCAATGTTCTTGCACACTCAACAATTGATTTGTTTCTCCTTTCATCAATTCCATTTTTTTGTGGTGTCCTCGGTGCAGAAAATTGTCTTTTAATTCCATGCTCATTGCAATAGTCAGTGAATTCTTCTATAGTAAATTCCCATCCTCTATCTGACCTTAAGCATTTCAATTTCTTTTCAGTTTTTTTTCTACCATTGCTTTATACCAGTTAAACATCTTAAATGCTTCTGATTTATCTTTTAAGAACATGACTACCATCATTTTAGAATAATCATCAACAAAGAGAATAAAATACCTAATTCCATAGTAGCTCTTTGTCCTCATGCGTCCACATAGATCTATATGGAATAATTCTAGAATTGCATTAGATGTATGGGTTTTACTCTTGAAACTAGACTTTGTCATCTTACCTTTTTGACAATTTTTGCACATGATATGCTCGGGCTTAGTCATGTTCGGTAAGCCTCTGACATTCCTCTTATTTCTTATATTTATAATGTTGTCAAAGTTCACATGAAACAATCTTTTGTGCCACAACCATATGTCTTTGCTTCTAGCCATTAAACAAGTGGTGTTAGTGTCATCAAGATAGAAAAGGTTACCATTTGTCTGCTCACCGGTACCAATAAATCTTCATGATTCATTGTAGATCTTTGCCTTATTATTTTCAAATGCTACTCTGTGACCTAAATTTTTCAACTGTGAAACACTTAAATAATTATAATTCAGTCCTTTTACCCAGTAGGCATTTTCACATTTTATCAGGTTATTCAACATTATGTTTCCTTTACCTTCAACTTGACAAGGTGTATCATATCCCATTCTCACTGAACCACCATTATAGTATTCAAAAGTCTCAAACTTTTGTTTATCACTGGTCATATGGTGAGTGCAGTCACTATCTATGATCCAGACATCATTTTTACTAACTTTAGATATGAGTGCAGTTTCTACATACCTTTCTTCATCTTCATCTGAATCATCCTTCACGGCTACAAATACCATCTTGATGTCTTCTTCTGATTCAGTGTCAGTGTCATCAGCTCTGTTCTCAGCTAGGTAACAAGATTTCTTCCCTTTGTCCTTGTAGTCTCAGGTATCTATCTTTTCAGATTGTTGGTTGCTTTGGTAATCTCTATTATCACCTTTATCAAACTTTTTCTCATATGATTTGTCATTTCCTTTGTCATATTTTCTTTGGTTTGGACATCTTGCAAAAAAGTGTCCAAATTCTTTACAATTGAAACATACAAGTGGTAATTTACCTTTGTATCTACCTTTGCCTCTCTATAATCTTCTTGCCATTAGTGCTTCAATTTCATCAAGTCCTTGATCCTCATTATCACTGTCACTATGATTTCTAATAGCATGTCTATGACTTGAGTTACTTATCTTTAGAGAATATTTGAATGTAGATTCTCTAGATGGTAAGACACTATTGTCAAAGTTATTCATTTCAAATAAAATTAGTCTACCAATCAAACTATCTACAGTAACTGTATTGTTTACAACTGCTCTCATTTCTTGAATATCAGAAACTCTAACAGCATATACAGGCAATAAGGTTCTTAAGATTTTTCTTACCACTGTCTCCTCTTCAAGTACACCTCCAACTCCTCAGATAGCATTTACCACCTCTTTGATTCTACAAATATACTGAGTAATGTTTTCTCCTTCTTTCATCCTTAGGTCATCAAACCTCCCTCTTAGGCTTTATGCCTTTGCTCTTAGTACATTGGCATCTCCTCCGTGTAGAAGATTCAACTTATCCACATTTGCTTTGTAGAGGTGTAGGTTTTGACATCTTCAAACTCATCATCATAGAGTGATGACGCAAGTTCTATCATCATGCAGTTATGCTCCTGCTTTACTCTTAATTGATCAAGAGTGTGAGGTCCTATAGGAAACACATATTCAGTATCTAAGTATTGAACAATATCATTTCCAATACCTGATAGGTGGATTCTTATTATGCTTTTCCATGATGCAAAGTTGTCTTTATTCAACTTGGGCACATCTCATTTGTTCATCTTGTGATCTTTTGCTTGAGCTGTTAAAATCCCTTTCTAAGCACACAAGCTTTGATACCAATTGTTAGTATTACCTGAGAGGGGGGGTGAATCAGTGGCCTAAAAAATATTCCAATAATCAACCCAAAAACTTAGCACCACAATATTAAGACTCTATTTATCTTGAGTCCTATAAGATAAATGCCTCCAAATACTTTTATCAAATTACTACTACTTGTAATTCTTTGTAAAACCTTCTACTGTATGTTTACCGAGTAGTAGTCTGTTAATTTACCAAAAGATAGTAAATTATCTAGAGTATACCATTCAATCCAATTAAGTTATGTGTGATGCAAAACACTAAAGTAATGACTCATAAACACATTGACACATCAATTTTTAATGTGGAAACCCTGTTAAGGTAATAACCACTTGGGACCGGTAACCCAAAATTTTCACTCTTCAGAAGTGAGCTCGGTGAAGAGCCAACCCTGTTAAAGGTTACAAACACACTGTTAGGTGTGACCTTGTTAGAGGATTTAAAATTTTAGTCTATCACTTGATATCGGGCATCTCTATGCTACCATCCTTGATCAAACACTCACTTGGCCTATCAACAGGTATCTAGCATCTCATGTTATCTTCATGATCAAACTTTTTGATACTCCTTTGGATGTATCTCAATATAGAAAGGATCTTTAAATCCCGCTCAGTTAAGAGACTTTCTAAATCAATGGTTAAACTGAAATAGTATGATCTATTCACATATACAACTTATACTTGTTGATTTTCAGATCTGTTGTAATCTCATAAAACTATTCTGATCAATATATCTCGGTTTATACCTTTTCTCCACTGTGATTCTGCTTGGTGATGTTGTGCTCTTTTTCTCAGTGTCTGTAGAAAATATTAACTCTTTCCTCAGCTTGATTGATCAAGACTATATGAAGTCTCTCTTCATCAATTTCTCTTCAACATCCTCTTTTCATTCATTCACCCACCACAATTTGTAATGAATTGAGTTGTCTCTTTATAGACATGATATCACCTTATTAGGTTCTTGATTTTCTTGATCTTGGTGTGATCCACAATTCTTCCCAATTAGATTTAAATCAAAACTCTTGTTTTATCTCTCAGAGATCTTCTTGCCAACTGGACAAAACAACTTTATATCCATTACTTATCTTTGGCTTTATCTTGTCGATGAAAACAAAGATAACTACTAGCTAACTCCATATTTAGCTCTGCCAGCTAGATATTTTCTCATTTCTAAACTCAAGTTAATTTTGGTGTTTAACTCTTTGATAGCTTTGGTCAACACTCCAGTTCTCCTCGGTCTTCTCCATCGATTTATACTATGTTTCTGGCCGTCAATTATGCTTGTGATTCTGCTCATCGGTAATTCTCTTCGATGTTCTTGCTCAGGTATCACTATGACTTGACTTTCATTGATCTCTGTCCATCGGTGTTCCATTGACCGTCAGTGTTTGAAGTCATATTGTGAATTCTTGTCTTTTATGCATTACTGAAAGCATAATATTTTTCTCTTTGATTCTCTGAAGTCTTTGACACTTTGATTATAACCGATTAGATTATATCAAGTTGACATCAATGACAATACAATCCATTAACTGATTTAATGTCTTGCATTATCCTTCTGCATTTCGGTGATCAACTTAACATCTTCAAACATTCAATCAGTTACATGTCATCAGGACCTAGGTAACATCTAAGCCTTATTTGACATAAACACAACCTAACAACACCTAAAATAATATCAATTAGATTCAATACCCCTTGAGTCCTTGTGAAGCCTACCTAATATGACCTATAAGGTTTATAATGCACCTTAAGGCCTTTGAATTTGCATGATTAGGTATTAAATTACATTTTATTGAGATCCATAGGATCTAACACACAAACACACAACTCCTAACCTATGAAATCACACCAAAAAACCCTTGGGAGTCAGAAGGTGCCATGCACCATTAAGCACCACAAGGTAAATCATAAATAAAGATAGGGATCCATTACAATGCACAAGATGGCTTTAACATTTGAAAGAGGTAATATTAATTATTCATATTTAATATTATTTATAAAAATATTAATTGTCATTTAAAAACATAATAAATAATTAATAAAATTAATTAATGCACACTATACCTTGGATAAAAGAGAAAGCCATAGATCCAAATATTTAATTCAATCTACTATATCATCCATCATGACAAAATGAAAAAAATACATAAGAAATAAAATGTCATATTAGTAAGGATGTTACAATTCCTCAATCTATACTTTGTTTTCCTCCCTTTTTACCAAGCACATATTGATTATTATTATTCAAGTTTATCATTGTTCTAATTGTCACATCATTGTTATGTTGTTAAATTTAATAAGTTATATTTTTAATAGTGGTAGAGTATTGCACATTGAGATAGTCTCCTTGGATGAGGAGGTTAGAACAGGATTATTATTGGAGATAAATACTCTAGCAATAAGAGCACTAGATTGTAATATATTTAGAGAGTAGATTTGAAGATGGTAGTTACAAATAGGCTAATAAGCTCATCTTTTACATGGATAGGGTGTATCTCTCTCTTGAGGATAAGGTAAAGAATCATATGGTTCAATTTTTGCAGGAAATGAGTCAAATGAAAGGGTTAGAAGAATTTAACTTCTTCTATTCCCATGATGAAGGAGTTACTCAAAATTAATGTAAGAAATTTTATGTGATCTTAGTTGATTTCAAATGTATCTTTTGGAGAAGGGGTTTCATTAGAATGGGAAAATCATTCAATAATATTAATTTTAACGTAAATATTTTTATGGAGGATTCATTTCCCATTCTTTAGGAATGGCATGTAATCTATAATAAAGCATGATAGATCAATATAAGACATTTTAAGAAAAAATAATGAAATTTTCCTTTCATTTCATAAGATCATGCTTGCAAATTTAATACGTGTGATTTAATGTTGTTGTAGATTATTTTTTGTTTTCCCTCCATTATGTCTCTGTCATGTAGAACTATACCATGCAACTGAAGTGGATTTCTTTAATTTGAGAACAATGGGTTGGTTGATGAGTATGTCTATGATATATATTTTAGTTCTATCTAGATAAATGAGAGATTTGGTTTTAGGAAATGTGTTGGATATTGTAATAGATACCATGAATATTATTATTTTTCATGTTTCAAAAATTATAATTTTACCATTATCTTGAGCTTTAGGAAACTTGGAAACCACTTTCCAAATGATAGTGCATTTCTAGATAAAGACCCAAGAGATCTTGCAAGATTTATTTTTAGATTTGGGAAGGGTATGTGTTGATATAGTATGGTGTTAATTTATATTTCTCAAGTGTACAATTATTGTTATCTATCAGATTATGAAGTTGCAAACAACATCCTTCAGACTGAGGTAAAGTTTGGAACAAATCATTTTTATTCATACTAGTAGTATCCCAAAAACTCCAAGAAAAAAAATTGCTCCCGGATGTGTATTAATTATTGTGGAAGATACTTTCATGTTATATCAGTCCTAATAGCAGTAAAAATTCAGATTTTCAACATCATCAAAGATAACATGGATTTTTTCACAAGTTGTTTAATATTTGTGTGTCTATAGGTTTTATGAGTTAAGCTAGAAGAGATAAGATTTTGGAGGAATGAAATTGGAAACAAATAATAGGGAAACTTTAGTTATGTGCTAAATATAGTCACAACAAATAAACTTGGCATAGGTACTCTTCTGAAAATTTATACAAGATACTCAAAAAGAATATGCAACATTTCATAGATTTAGAGTCAAGGTTGGATACCCAGTTTGTCATGATACCTCATTTGAATCGCATTAGGATATTTGATTCATTAGTTTGCAATTTCTTGAGAAAAAATGCTTTTTTTTGAAAAAAATTCATCAGTTTAAGAAATTATATGAACATAAGTGCTCAAACAATTCAAAAAATCTCTAGTTATCCTACCTGAGCTTAGAACTCAAAGAGAAGAAGGATTTAATCCTTATTGTCACAATGGTCATTTTCTAGTTCCTAGGACACTTATGTACGTGGGATCTTGCATAATATTGGTTGAGTCTTGAACTCTCGTTTCCTACAAGTCCAAGAACTATCCACAGTCATGTCTGCATAATGGGTTTTAGTGAGAGAGTTATTATGTATGTAGATTTAATATGTTATTAGGTGCACCTGCCTAAGTGTGTGGATCTCAAAGTGAAGAAGGATTATATGCCTTGTCAAGTTAGCCTTTTCTTGCCCCTCAGTTTGTAGGAAGAAGCAGATTTATGTGAGTTAGATGAAGATCCCCAAGTCTGGTTTGCATTTTCTCTTTTAGAATTGAGGGATATAAAAAAAATCGCTAACAAAATGGTGACCCTTTGGGGAAGTGAGTAATAAATACATGATTAATAAGGTTTCAGTTGAGCCTTCTTCTTGCCTTATTGATTTTTAGTCCAGTTAAATCTATCCAAGATTGCATAGAGTTGAATTTTAAATGTGTTTCAGATCTCTAAGATAGAACAACCTAGAAAGTGTTTTTATTTGCAGCGAATTGAAAAAAAGATTATGTGACTTTGCCGGTTGGAATAAACCTAGAATTAAAAGTAATTTGTAAATGGCTCTTGTTGTTTGAAATTTTTCCTCTGCAAGGAGGTGGTGACTCTGCGAGAAAATAATCTGATGGAGCTAAAAAAATAGCTCTAGATTTGCCTTGTATCTAGTAAAGAAGAAGTAAGAATATCAACTGTAACTCTTGTCCAGGTAATCCTCTTTTATACAAGAAAGAAAAAGTCCCTTAATAGGTGATCGAGTCACTAAGAAAAAGGGAAAAAATAGATTTGAAGTGTGTCATACTTCTTGGTTGAAATTTCAGTTGTAAAAATTAGAAGTATGCTTTGGTTTTATGAAGTTAATGGTTGCATAAAATTTGATAGAAATTTTGTTAGGAGAACAAGATGTGTTGTTAAGAAAGTGGTGTAAAATGGAAATTCCAGCTTTCATGGATCAAGATGTGTTTTCTAGATCTGAAGTTTATCAACAAGATCTTGAAAATTTTAATAGAGAGAAGGATATTTCATTTATAAATCAAAGAATCCAATAGAAATGCATATTGATTTTAAGATGTGAAATAGGAGAGAGGGAGGAATAATCAACACTTTTATTTTATGCTAAGTTTCATAAAGCTTATAATAAGCTTTCGATGGGTGTTGATTTTAAGGAATCCACATATGTTGAAATGTTTCTAGAATTTTGTATGCATGAATCAGTCAGTTGGTATGCATCCCTTAGAGAAGAAGCATTTGAATGTGTTAAAAATGGATAGATTCGATTGAAGATGTTGAATCTAGTTATGATGAGGATGTTGAATCTAGTTATGCTGATAATGTTGATTATGATGCTGATAATGAATTCTATGAACAGAAAGAAGATGAAGATGAATTTGTAGCTGGAAATGTTTCCCTTGAGTTTATAGATTTTTCTTTTTCTCAGCATCATGATGCAAATTTCTTGTTTTAGTTTAAAGAAATTTTGTGTGAACAGCAAGATGATTATTACAATGTGGATGTAAGTTGTTGTAGTGATTTCTTTGCACAAGAATGTATAATCCAAGAGGTCTTTATTCTTGTTTCTAGCGAGGAATATGTTTGCAACATCGAGCAAGAGGCCAAAGAAATTTAACATGAAGTCCAATGCTCACTAAGTACTGAGCAAATTTCAGAACTATTAGGTCCTGATTTTCAGAGGTATGCACCTAAATTTGATCCTAGAGTTTCATGTTTGGCAGATATATGTTTTGATAAATATGATGTTAGTGAGGGCATGAAATGTGAAACATGTGATGATTTTTCTTCTCCTATTTTTGATGAAATTTAATATGCAAGTTGAAAGCACATATGATTGTGAGAAGTTTTATTGTGGCATATATGATGAATATGAAAATGTATGTGCTGGTATGAATTTAGATTTTCATGAGCCTAGTGTTAGTGATTCTTTCTTACACCATGATGCTAAATAAAGTGACAAATCTAAATTTGTATTCTCAAATTTGCAAGTGATTAATGAACCATTGACTGACAATGCTTTTTCATGTTTAAAAGATGTTGATAAGAAGTGTGATCAGCAAGCTGTCTCTTATTTTATACAGTCAAATTTTTGTTTCAAGATGTTCTATTTTAGTTTGCAAAGTGTTGTTACAAAAAAAGTGTGTTCTTTGGTGCAAACTAGTGTTCAGTATATGGATGTTTCCAGCCATGAGAGTGAGCTGAAATATTTATTTTTTCAGCAAGTTGCTGATAGTGAAGGGTGTGATATTTTGGTGTCACACAGTGATCAACATGCATAACAGTTTGATGGCTTGGTTTTTCCAATTAATAGTGTGTATGCTGATTATTTTTTGTATGATATGCTAAAAATAAATTGCAATGTTTTTTATCAGGAAGATGGAAGCAATAGTTTCAGCTTACCTTTGATCTATGAGTATGAGAATCAGATGTATGACAAAGGTAAGACTTGATTCTAGTTTTGGGGCTTTGGGCCTTTTGTAAATAATTTATGTGTATGTACAGTTGCTTTTCTTTCAGTCGTGTAGTGTATTTTCTTTCAATAAGGATTCCTTGTTTTTGAAGAGAGAAAGTGAAAAAAGTCTGATTTGTTTTATTGAGTGGTCTACTTTAACCATGAGATTCTAAGTTCTCTGCATGCCTACATGGGGCACGTTTCCCCAATCAGAGCCACTATTGGAACTCTAAAATTTTGGATAAATTTTAGTGTGTATTTTGAAAATTCCTCTAAGGCAAAGTTGTTGCCCCTAAAAAGCTTTTGAAAGGACCCTAGTTCGAGTGCAAGTAAACAAGGACCTGAAGATTTTTATGAGAAACCACTTGGGGGATGTGTTCCTCACCCTTTATTGAGAAAATTTAATAGGTTTCAGCTCTCAGATTTTAGTTATGATGTGTTTTGGAGATACCCATTTGGGGGTCATTACCCAAATCTGCACTTTGCATGTTGTCAGTGTTTTTTAAGTGACCTACTTTGGAGATATGCATCTTTGTCCAAATTAATATTCATAGTGTACAACATGTTCCCAGGTGTTGTAGGCATGAATTTGAATCTCTTTACCCATTTTGAGACCCCTGTGAGGTCATTTGATAAGTTTTCTTAAGTCATTATGTTTCCATTTTATTTTGGTTTTCTATGTCAAATGCATAATTCTAAGTAGCCTACTTTGAGCTCCAACAAGTTGCACCCAGTTCAAGATCTTGAAGAAATGACTTTTCCCCTGCATTGAAAAAATGAAAGTGTACTTCCTTGGAGATTTCTAGACCTTGGTCAATACATTTGACCACTTTACCAAGTTCATTCCAAATCCAATTTCTACATTTTTACTGTGTTTGAGTTCAGAAAGTTTTAAAGGGCCGACTTTGAAGTTTAATTCTAGTTGACCAATTGATCATTTGAATAATTTAGTTGAAGCCCTATATTCCTTATGTGACATAGAATATATTCCCAGACTTTCAGACTCTAAGGGTTTCTTTTGTTAATTTTTTGAAGTCAGAATCAAAAGTAATTTATACTGATTCCCAGTGTTGACAGAATTGCATTTACAGGACAATCATCTTCAGAGGATTGAAAATTTTTATGAGATGATGGTTTTGAGATGTGAATTTTTTCCTTGTGCTCCTTATATTTGATTTTTTTCCCATAACCAATGGTTGGGCATCAAGGAATAAGTTTCTATTTTTGCAAGGTCAAATCCAAATACATTTTCTGTTGTTTTGACATTGACATTTGCACAGTTTTCCAGATAGACAAGTTTGATCAATGATATCTTGTAACCCTAATCATTCCATGCAAATCCCTTTGGAACGTATACTCACATGTTGGAAGTGAGAAATGGTTTCAGACTACATGTTTCTATGAGGCTTTTTGATCAGTTTTTAAGGCCCTTTCCGGAGGCCATTTGTTGTTTGCAAGACCAGTTTGCAAGGGTATAAAGTTTGTTTCTAAGTGATCGCCAATTAAATGATTTGTGATCCAATTGCACCAAAGGTTATGTTGGGATAAAATGAAGATAAAAATGGCCTTCAGGAGTAGCAATGCTCGAACCAGCATCTCAGGGACTTGTCATTTAATTGTGAAGTTCAATGTGCAACTTATGTGGTTTTAAAAAATATATTGTTATTTTAAATTGTTTTATGATTTAAATAATAATACTTGCATATGCCTCAAAGGAAATGTGGAAACATTGACCAGACACAATTACTATTTGATTGGGTTCTTTTGAGATGCTTTCTCAAGGAATGAAAGAAAGGAGAGCGAGAACCTCAGTAAAACATCCAGGGTTTGTTGGTGATGGCATCATGAAACTAAAATGTAAAATATGTAATTGTTTGGTGGACATAAACATTTTGGTATGTGACAAGTGTGAAGAGGCATTTCATATTACTTGTGTGAAAAAAAATTTAAACCAAAAGACATTGATAATTGGTCTTGTCCACTATGTCAAAGATACATAGAAATTTGAGATCACAGAGCACAGAAATGTAAAATTATGAAGACAAATAGACCAGTCACATGAAACTTTTTGAACACTTCTACACCAACAAAGTGGAAGACAAGACAGGGCATGTTTGTTTTGAAGATAGACATCAAGGAGAAACCAAGGATTTAGCAAGAAGTGGCAGTGCAATACCAAGAGGAGCTCGTGCGTGGTATTATGGAGTGTCTATGCAACATAAGACAAATATTTTATTAAATCTTTCAAGAAAACAGATTTGGCAGGTGTATTTCACAAAAGTCTGCGCAAGCTAAAGGCATGGAGGTATTAAAAGATGATGCGCTAAAGTTTGGAGAAGGGGCTGCATTTTAAAAACAATTCAAAAAGACCAAATTTTCAATTTTCAATGCAAATGGCAGGTGTAAAACCAAGCACAAAACCCTGTGCATGATGATAAAGTAAAACTTATTACAAACTTCAAAATGCAATGTAACTGGAAGATTGGTTGTGCATACATTTGAAATAAGAGTTTTCTCAAGCATGAAAAGGTGAAGGAGCCTACGCTAAAAAACCAAGGAGGACCTACACATAAAGTAAAAGGCTTTAAAAAACTTAAATACATGTTGCACAATATCATGCCAATGGAAGCTGCGCAAACAATGGAAGAGGCATTCTAAATATTGTGAAACAAAGCCAACACATGGTTTGTAAAACCAAAAGGGAGACCATGCATGGAGATGTTTTGGGAATTCTATAAATTTCAATGCAAATGCTAGTGACAAACAACCTGCGCATGGTAAATTACTAGAGGTGTTGTGTGGATATTAGAGTCTAGGCCTATGAAGTACTAAAGACAAGTTTCAAAATCATTAGAACTTCCAAAACAAATGCACTTGGTAGGTGGAAAATCCCTTTCATGATAGGTAGGAGATGAGTAATGGAGAATAGTGTAGTGTATTCAAGGTAGTTTGTGCGATGCCAAATGGAGGGTTGTGTTTTGAAGTTTTAAAATATTCAAGCAAGTAAATGCAAGGTGTGTGCTAAAATGTTGACACACTTCTATGAATCATTCCATCCAAGGTTGCTCAAGAATGAGGCCTCAAATATCGATCCATATATCTCTATTCATGGAGTGCAAAGGTGTGAAATAGAGGCCCTCATATTGACCTAGTTAGTGCCCATGCAAGTACGCCATGAAATGAGAGATTCAATGCATGAAAAATGAGATCTACTCTATATGATTCCAATGCATGAAAGAAAATTAATCTAAATGATAACAATGCATGATTAATCTATGAAAGGAAATACAAATGCAAGTTTCATCTATGAAAATAAACATGAATCTAATCTACATGAGTAGCCATGAATGCAAGAAGAAGAAGAAGACAAGAAGAGAGAAGTTGCAATAGCCAAGCTCAAGTGCTCAAATCCTTCTCCAAAATTGCTCTCTAAACCTGCAGCATAACAATACTTAAAAATTCTATCTATCAGAATGAGAAGAAGAGGGCTTCTTATAAAGAAAAGTGAATGGTTGAGATTAAGAGGCAAAAAGAATTGATCAATGGTTGAGATTAAGAGGCAAAAACCCACCACTTAGGAAGATGTGATGAAAAAGGGATTTTTATTTAATTTAATTT
>MU228022.1:5565464-5578588 GCA_018584345.1 Thuja plicata
CATCGCTTATCTTCGCAACCCTAAAAAATGCTTATATCATGCGCTTCACTTTTTAGGGCTACTCCTAACGATAACCGTATTAGGGTTTTTACCATTCTCTGAGAAAATAGGAAACCCAAAAAAATTTACCCCACGATTGGGGAAGAGTGTACAGTACTCACATTTATTAGTTGCCACATGTCTTCACCTGTGATTGAATCTTCCTAACATAGCTCTTACGTGTCATAGGAATTCGTCATAACCGTTTTAGCCATGATCTCCTTACACACAATTCAAGATGCCGACACATCAACATTATTTGCAAGAAATACATTTTACAAAACAAATAATAAGAATAGGAATTATCCAAGGTTGAGACACCTTATTCCTAACAAGTGTCGCACGAGGAAACAAAAATATCGCATGAAGAAGTGCACAGCCACGTGAGGAAACACACAGTCCTGCGCAAAGAAGTGCTTAGATAGCACAGAAACAGAATAGATCAGATCCCGGCCTAGTGTCATATCTTGTGCGAGAATCCACACATAGCCACATGAGGAAGTACATAGAGTTGCATGATAAAACACCAAAAATAGCAAAATCTCACGTCGTAACCTGTAAAATCTCACACAAAATTTCCCTGTAGATAGAAAATAGCAAGTACAAAAAAGACAAAAAATTTGGATCCAAAAATAAATTGATGAAAAATAGATAAAGAGATGGAAAATGAATCATTTGCCCCATGGTGGGTGCCAAAAATGTGTGCTAAAATGTTGACACACTTCTATGAATCATTCCATCCAAGGTTTCTCAAGAATGAGGCCTCAAATATCGATCCATAGGTCTCTAGTCATGGAGTGCAAAGGTGTTAAATGGAGGCCCTCAGATTGACCTAGTTAGTTCCCATGCAAGTACACCATGAAATGAGAGATTCAATGCATGAAAAACAAGATCTAATCTAAATGATTGCAATGCATGAAAGGAAATTAATCTAAATGATAACAATGCATGATTAATCTTTGAAAGGAAATACAAATGCAAGTTTAATCTATGAAAATAAACATGAATCTAATCTACATGAGTAGTCATGAATGCAAGAAGAAGAAGAAGAGAAGAGAGAAGTTGCAATATCCAAGCTCAAGTGCTCAAATCCTTCTCCAAACCTGCAGCATAACAATACTTAAAAATTCTATCTATCAGAATGAGAAGAAGAGGGCTCCTTATAAAGAAAAGTGAACGGTTGAGATTAAGAAGCAAAAAGAATTGATCAATGGTTGAGATTAAGAGGCAAAAACCCACCACTTAGGAAGATGTGATGAAAAAGGGATTTTTATTTAATTTAATTTAATTTACTGCCTTTTTCAACAAATAAAGTGCTTTAAGTGGGGATTTTTATTTATTTAATTAAAAGAGGAGTTTTCTTTCAATTAAATAAATTAGAAGAATTTTATTTAATTAAATGGGGGAAATTGAATTTAATTAAATAAGAGGAATTTTATTAAAAGGGAGATTAAATCTTTTAATTAAATAAGATAAATTTTATTTAATTAAAAGGAAAATTAAATCTTTTAATTAGATAAAAATGATCAAACCTTAGGAATATTGAAATAATTGAATTAATTATGATTTGATCAAGAAAATTGATTTGAATTGAAAATGATCCAAAGCATTGATTTAGAAATTTGATAAATTGATAAAATGATAAATGGGGCCCAAAGTCTAGGCGACCATTTTAGGGTGCATACATAAGGTTCTGCGTAGAATAGAGGAAAGGACTCAGCACATTGAAAGAAGACATTATAAATTTTAAAGTGAATGCAAATGGTAAGTGTACATAGCTTACATAGTATAAAGTGGAGAAAGAATCCAATGCAATGTCACAAAAGTAGAAGTCTGCGCATCATTAGTAGAAGTCTGTGTAGGTGAGAAAAAAGGGTAAAATACTAGAAGGCTGTGCATTGTATGCAATACAAATGGTTAATGGGAAACTGCGCAAGTCAAGGGAGTTTTGAAAAAGTATTTCAAGCAAATGCATTATCCCACATTCACTAGGGATAGAACTTCTGAAGCGTTTGTATATGTAAACGCTTTCACATTGGTTTAAAGAAAGAGCCAAGAGGCTCACTGGCAGGCCCCTTAGCCTAGGGAATGTTGCGCTCACTGGAAGAGCGATAGTAAACCATGTTTTTGGGCTCGCGTGCATAGAAAGTTTTAAAACTTACAAAACATTAGTCCCACATGTACTAGAAAATGGATATCCAAGAGGTTTATAAGCAACAACACACACTAGTAATGTGAATAATAAAGAGGAGACTCTCCATGTGTATGTGCGAGTGGTGCCTTGGGAAGCGTACCCACTCCAATGTTAAAAAAATTTGGTAGCTAGGTGGCAATGAGGTGGTGGATAAGTGGCACGTAGGTGGCAACGAAATGGTGGTGACATGGTGAAAGGACACAAGGCAGTCAGGTGCTAAATCTCTAGAATACCCCACGGTGCCAGGTCACTAAATGCTAGCGATTAGTGGTGAGACATTCTGAGATTCAGAGATAGCAGTCAACAAGTCACGCAGCAGATCTCCAGACTTAACCATGATCAGAGCTAACATTGCAATATTTAGAGTTAAAAGTCAATAATCTATTTGGCAGTTCTTTTGACTTAACTATAGTCAAAGAAAACATTCTGAGATTCAGAGATAGCAGTCAATAAGCCACGTACCAAATCTCTAGATGCTGATGGTTATGTCTGAAACATTGTGAGATTCATCATGAGTCGTCGAATCAGATCAAGATCAAGGGCTGTATCACAATCTCCCAATCTAACCATGATCAAGGAAAGTATTCTAAGATCTAGAGATACATTGTCTCCCAATCTCTAGATAAACCCAGTATTAGAGCGGGGTTAAGGTCAATTTTATTTAGAGATTCACAGACCAAAGGATTGTCTCCAAGTCTCTAGATAAACCCAAGGTTAAGAAAATGATTCAGAGATTCAAATGTAATCTTGTCTCCCAATCTCCAGATGAACCCAAGGTTAAGGATGAGTCTAAGTCAAGTTTATACATAGATTCAAAGATCAAAGGATTGTCTCCAAATACTCAAATAGTCCAGCTAAGACTAGTTAAAGTGAGCAACAAACCAACAATTGACACTTGTCAAAATCTGGTGAATTCTAGGAGCAAAATTGTAGAAAAGAGAAACTTCAAGACAAAGAATGTGCAGAATTATAAAGTAAAAGGAATTTAAAAGACTATAGTTTGTGCATAAATATTAAAGGCCAAGTCAAGTAAAATTTTCATAGAAAAGATATTATATGATAAAATTGAAATAATGTGCAAGTCAAAGCATTGAAACATTATAGTTTTGTTATAGTTCTTTTGAAATATTTCAAAATTGAAAAGTTTGCTTTCACGGGAGGCAATTTTCACAGAGAATGAAATTAGATTTCAAAAGTCCTGGAATCAAATTGGCTAAAGAAGGTTATTGCAAGAAAGAATTAGTTACAACAGAAGGAGATCGTATTTCTTGAGAGGAAGAAGATATTTGCTAAACAGATACGGTGTCGATTTGCTGAAACTGGATTTTCCATTTCCTCTATATCTTTCTTTTTCTCCTTTGCTACATGGATGATGAAATTTACCACTATTGGGCAATTTCCTAATTTCTAGGTCTTGTTTTTCTGAGTTCTTTGTCTTGTAAATGTACTGAATTAGATCGCAATTTAATGAAAAATAATGGAATCCCTTCTCAATATTTGTTGATGTCTTTGTGTCTTGTCTTGAAATCTTGTGTGTTAATTTGCAAGTCATTTTAATGTACTGGTTATAAGGTAGATGTGTGTTTTTTGTTTGAGTTTCTTTCAAGGAAAGAGTAAATCTTAGAGACAAATTCTGAGGGTTCAAGGTTTGCACATGAATTTGATGTCTGGGTATTGGAGTGAGAAGAGTGATTTATAAGGCACTTCACTTGGTTTCTATGTGTTTGGAATTAGAGGGTTTTTTGTGGATGTATTTTCATTTGAATCTATTTCCCAATAGATAAGGCACTGGTATTTGTTGGTCATGCAATCTCAACATCAATTCATAAATTCTTAATAATCTTTTACTTTTCTATTGAAGAGAATACATGTATTAACTTGTATTTGTAGAATGCAAGTGCTTTTGGTGATTCTTTGATGAAATGAATCTCCGGTTTAGCCTTCCTGAGCTTAGAACTCAAAGAGAAGATGGATTTAATCCTTATTGTCACATTGGCCATTTTTCTAGTTCTTAGGACACTTATGCAGGTGGGATCTTGCATAAGATTGGTTGAGTCTTAAACTCTCATTTCCTACAAGTCCAGGAACTATACATAGTCATGTCTACATAATGGGTTTTAGTGAGAGAGTTATTATGTATTCAGATTTAATATTTTATTAGGTGCACCTGCCTGAGTGTGTGGAGCTCGAAGTGAAGAAGGCTTGTATGCCTTGTCAAGTTAGCCTTTTCTTGCCCCTCAGTTTGTAGGAAGAAGAATATTTATGTGAGTTAGATGAAGATCCCCAAGTATGGTTTGAATTTTCTCTTTTAGAACTGAGGGATACAAGAAAAATTGCTAACACATAAGTGCTCAAACAATTCAACAAATCTTTTATATGAAAAGATGAGATACTTGAAATTTTACTTTCCTGAAAATAATAAAGAACCGAATCTAAATACCCCTTTTGGAAAATTAAATAAAATAATATTAATTTAATCATTATTCCTCCAAATAAGATTACCATGTTGACTTTTACAAGATTCTTTTTCAAGGTTAAAGAACTTGTAATGTCCCTTTTTTTTAAATAGTCAATTGTCAAATATAATAAGGTGGTTTTCTGAAAATTGAACATCCAATCATTTGACAATGTGATAAATTTTAATATATTTTAGCATCACTTTGGGGGAAAGAAATAAAATTGACTTATTCAAAAGATATTTATTTAATATTTCTCCTACTTGGGAATGGGAATCATGAAAGGACACTTTTTTATCTTATTTGATGACTCTGTGAGACACTTGACCATTACAAAGAGGTGATAAATGGAGGTGCTAAAGAGAAATTTACTAGAGCTTAAAAAACATGACTTTTCATATTTCTACATGTGGTATTTACCTCCCAAGCTTGTGTTGCAAGGGAAATCATTAAATAGAGGTTGTGGCCTCCAAACTTGATCATTCTATCTTGCTCATTCAAACTAAATGATGTTGTATGTCTTTGGAGCTTAATATACTAATGAAGAGGGATTTTAGAGGATGATATTCTAATGATATTGAGACTCAATGGTAGTGTCATAGATAAGGGGAATCTCATCCAAAGGTTGTATTGGTGCTTAATGCTTTCAGTTTGCAATATTTTCTCCAATAATTAATAAGTATTTTGTAAAGGATTTGAGTGCATAGTGTCAAAGTGTGGTTTCAAATTTTTATATGCAATTAATAATAAAATATTTTATTTTTATTTTTCTATAGTTGTTTTTTATTATACATAGATATTTTTTTATGTGAACAAGTGTGAGAAGTTTGAGAAGCTTTAATAGAAGTTATAGCCAATTTTTGTGTGTGTGGATACCAAAGAGTGGGAGTTTGTTGTTATAATTTGTAGAAAATGTGTATTGTTGTTATATGATATATTGGACATAAAATTGGATGTAAAATAATGTTTAAATATACAATAAATTATTTTTACATTACTTTATTTAAGTCAATTTTTAGTTTGTTATGGTTTTGGAGGCCATTTTAGTATACCTGATTTGTCTAGTTTATGGAAATCAGATTTTTAAGATTAAAAGAAGTCATTCAATCTAATTTTTATATTTTAAAAGGAGACATTATAGACAAATATGGCTTAAGTGGTTTATTATTCATAATGAACCAAGGACTCTAGGGAGCTAGGGATAAAGGGGTCATACATTTAATGATTTAAAAGTCTTTAGCAAATAATTTATTTGAGGAATTAACTACCCTAATAGGTCAGCTAAAAGTATAAAATTAAGTGTAAGGCCTTAAATGAATGGTTTAGGGTTTTAGCCAAACAAATAAATAAACCTTAGGACTTGTAGATAAACCCTAAAATTGTAAATGCACAATCAAAAGGTTTGACCACTTTTCTAAAGATAATTATAAATATGAAGCTTGCATTCTAACAAAATAACATCAAGGTCCTTCCCCTAGTCCAACTTGTTGAGCACAAAGAAATTTATATGTCATTAACTATAATATGTGTGGTCCCTTACTAATAACCTATGTTGGAGGGTGCCAATAATTTCATGTTGTTTATTAGAGATCATACTATAATGACTTAGATTTATCTCTTGTAGAATAAATTTAATACTTTAAAAACATGTTTGAGATTTCACATTATTACTAAAATTAAAGCTCAAATTGAAATTGTCACTTTTTGAAGTCAATGGTGGAGAATGTGATTCCTACAAAATGGAATGTTATTATCATCCTTGTTGAAAATTTTTTTGACCCTCCTTAATAGGCATAACCTATCCTGTGTTTTTTATGGATGTTTCATATAACTACAAATGAAGGCTATAAAAGTGTGGGGTTGCATAAAAAAATGAGATATTGTTTTTCCCTAGGTTTTTGCTAAGGGATTGATTCAAGAGGAAAGGGATCGCAGAGCTGCGAGGTATAGGAAATACCAATGAAGGGAAGGAACAAACCAGTATATCCCAGCTTTACACTGCAATAGTTTAAGGGATTGAAAATGGCTACAGAAAAATAGGGTCACAAGTGAGCTCTTAGAAAGACAAGATGATGGCACCTCGCATTTCCTTGGGGTATATGATGATATAAAAAGAAGGCAGCATGAACATAAGGCTTGTGTATATTAAAGGCAAGGATCATAATAAAGATGCACCCTGGCATCCTGCTACATGGAGAGCTATATTAAGATAAGCCAAATAGAATTAAGGGATGAAATACTAAATACTTATTGGAATGTACCCTGCAATTCTGCAAGATTTCACCTAAATATGCAAGAGTAAGAGAGGAAACATGGAACAAGCTTATGAAATGCAAAGTGTGCCCCGCAGTTGTTCTCAAGTTTTGAGAAGCTATGTAAAGTGGAGCAGAATCCTGGGGATCTTCACACAACATATGTAAATGGTATGCACCCTGATATTCCATGAAAGGAAGGATTGGTAATATTTTTACCACAAGAAATGTGAGGTATCGCATCCTTAACGGTGTACACCAGTGGTTAGTCCTATCATTAAGTGATGTGTGGTGCCACATAGGAACATGATTTCTAAATAAGAAAAATCAGAAGGATTTGACAATGCATCCCAAATTCATGGTGAAGGAATGGGAATCTCTACTATGAAATGACATTTTCATACCAGATTACAAAAATGTTTCAGATCATTAAGGGCATAAATAAATGTATTTTGTTGGCAGAGGGATTTGGCCTATCAAATTGACAACTTTCTAGAATAGATTTGGGAAATATTCAAATCTATTCCACAAACATTTCCCAATCCATGTTACATCAAAATAATTGCATGTTGTTCCCTAAATTAGCAAGTTAAAAAAATCAGGAGGGGAAAAATTCGAAGGAAAAAAGATAAACATCTTATAGGGTTGTTAAATTTTCCATTCAAAATATTTTTCTTCATTGTTTGATAAATATGAGGTTATTCATAAGGAAGGGGATATGGTTGATATTGATAATGTTACATGAGGTATACAAATAATATGCCTACAAGAAGGGTTTTTACGGTTATAGAGATATCAAAAGGAGTAGAGGAAGTTATAGAGATATCAAAAGCTTCAAGTGCAAGAGTAGTTTATGTCTACCCCTCCCATATGATAAATATCTCTATTCATTTCCTCTCACTCTACCATTCATGGAGTATTAGACCAAAAGGATTGGTTGACTGGCCAAGAAATTAGGATCCATGGATATTAGGAACCCTCTGAAACTCATCAAAAGCTTGTCATTTAGTGAATGTAGAAGATAAGAACAAACTACCCATGGTCTTCCCTTAGGTGCAGGAGGGCACAAATATTATATTTGTGGTTCCTTTGTAACACTAAACATCCAACTATGATGAAAGCATGGCTCAAATAATTTGCGGGTTCACTGAGGTTTTTTTACTTAGGAACTATCGGCAAGCCAGTGCAGCAACTACATAAGAAGACAAAATGGTGGAAAATCATCTCTGGTGGAAAGTTCTCCTTTCAAAATAAGTAGTTGTGGTTACCATGTGCTAATATTATGTGTTGGAATGTATCTTTTAGAATCCCTTGATTTTTTATAAAACGGATTTCAAGGCCAAGCATAAAGAAGAGGCTGAAAAAATAATAAGGAATTAGGGAGCGTGTAGCAAAATCTCGGGGAAAAAGGGGATAGAATACATTTGTTTTCCATTTGAAAAATATAGGGGTTTCATTGTAACATTAAGATTTTAAATTGTGATAAATTGTCTCCATTTATGTACATGTTTTTTTAAGTTAAATAAACTGAGAGTTTGTTTAATTTCATCTTGCATATCTCTGTTCTCTATATTGTTCATCCATTTGTTCTCATTTGGGGATGGAGTTAAAGTTAAATGTGAATAAAAAATAGAAATAACTGTATAGGATATGGATACATTTAAGAAATTATTTCAAGAAAGTATGAGGGGAATTATTTAGTTTAAGAAACTAACATATAGTATTCTTGATGATTCATGCCTTAAGTATTATGGGAATTCGATGTAACTTTATATTTGACTCTGTAAACCAAACCAAGGCATTGATCCATGCTCCACTATTTGAATTTTTAGCAACAAATCCTAAAATATCAAATAATTTTATATTCCATATTATTATATGTATGTCTATGCTATTTTTTACCCTCAGCTATGTTACCAAATTCTGAAGAAATCCATATGTGTTATGGTTGATTTAGTTAAGGATACTCTATTTGGTTGTAATATTTTCATTTGAATGAGAAAATATCTATAAATATTACAAAGGGACACCCTCATAGGTCTTATAGAGCCTAAAGTATGGAAAATCTCATTATTTTGAGATTGAGTCTTGTCAATTGGTCATCTATCTCATATTTATGTTAAAGGAAGAACGCTATTTTTGAAGTAAATATGAGACATCACTTGGAGAAGCCAACAAAATGGTGACTCTACTAGTGAATAAGGAATGGAATTTTTTTTAATCATATCCTAGATTTTCTGATATCATAGCGATATAGGCCTAAATCCTTCTTGAGGGACTATGGGGGATAGCTATGAATGGAAGCCCTTACTAGACACCTTAGGATAGAAGCTACCTAGTTCACCTCTAAAATTGGTCATAATCTTTGTGCAAGGAGGGGGGAGAATCTATCCTAAAGACACTCACCATAAGTATCCCCTTGAGCATTTGGAGGTGGCTAATATGGAATTGGAGGTCTCATTGTGTAGTCTCCTTTGAACCATATTTTGTTTAGCTCTCATAAAATGCAAAAACATGGGCACCCTTTAGGGGGTGATGTGGTTGTGTGAGCCAAAGGGATATCAAGATGTGGTAAATCATTTTTATTTCTTATCCAATTTCCTTAGGGTAGAACTATTTGAAGTCTTGTTTAAGTCTAATTTTCCTCCAAGTCAAGCTTTCATCATCTCCACATCAACCCACTTCTTCATCATCATCATACTTCTTATCCTAATCCCCCTTTTAATGATCCAAATCATTCCTCAAATTTAAATCATTCCTACTTATTCTAATCATCATCACCTAATCAACCATCACATTCTTAATCATCTCCCTAATCCAATCAAATCATCCATCTTATCCTAATCATCCTATTCATCATCTCCTAATCATCCATAATCTTCCCAACTATCTTTCTTCTTCATCATTTCCTTCATCCTAATCACTTAATCTAAGTCATTCATATTCTCATTACAATCATCTCTCATTGTATCCTAATAATCCTAATCCTTCACATTCTTCATAATCATCCTAATCATCTTTCATTTTTCATTATACCTTAATCATCCTAATCCTTCACATTCTTCCTAATCAGCTTTCATCTTTCATTATACCTCAATTATCCTAATCCTTCACATTCTTCCTAATCATTCATATTATCTTAATCATCCTAATCATATTTCATCTTTCATTCCATCTTAATCATCCTAATCACTCACATTCTTCTTACTCATCCCTATTCATTTTTCTTATCTTAATCATCCTTCATCTTCATCTTTAAATCTGAATCATCCAAATCACTTCATCATCTTCCAAATCATTCAATCAAGCTCCTAATATTCATCCTAATCACTCTTCATAATCTACATTAACATCGACTTTCTTAGTCCAATATCATCATTCATCTTTCATTCATTCTAATCACATCATCATATTTTAATCCAATCTTCTTGTAAAATTACCACCATTCTATTCAATCCTTAATCCAATTCATCTACCCTTTCATTCAAACCCAGCCACACATTATCCATTCACTTCTGTTCAAACATTCCTCACCTATCTCTCAATTTCATCCATTTTTGACTCCATATCTTCATCCACATTATCTTATAATCCAAATCCAAAACCCCTCATATAAACATCATGAATATGGGTTGGTTTCACAAAATGGTTGAGTACTTTCAAATTCCAAACCCCAATCCTCAAAACATACCTCCAATTCAACCAACCTATCAATCACATCCATCCAGCTCATATATACCCCCACACATCATATCCAATCCTAATCCATCTCCCATGTCTTATCATTCTTCCACCTTTGACACGGGAAATCCCTCATATGATTCTTTCCATATCCAACATAATTCCTCCAATGCATGTAACCTTGTGCAAGAGATTCAAGAACTTTGAGACGTTACCCTTAGCTTACAAAATGCAGGATAAAATAAAACATTTTCCTTTAGAGACATATTTCCTTCCCCCTTTTCCTAATTTCATAATCCCCCTATCCCATCCAATCCCAATCCTCCACTAAATCCCACATACATTAGGCTCAATGTCCAAAATCATAATCATAATCCTCCACATAATCTTAACCCTCCAAAACCCACATCACCCCCATCTTGCAATAACTTTTCCATTGACTAGATCCAAGGGCTAGCAGAGTAGTATAAATCCCCAACTCCAAATAATGTTTCATAATCCCATTAATTCATACATCCACAACCATCCCCTCAAAATGAATACAACCCTCAATCTCCCAAGTCTCATGAGTCCTTTATCCCTCCATCCACCCCAGTTGAAGCTTCCATCTCCTCCATCACACCACCCTAACAAGTCCAAACATGTCAAGACCTTGTTCCAAAGCATTCATCTTCTCCTTTAGATCTAAAAATCCCTCCATTTTATGACATCCCTCCATCAAATGACACCTCTCCATCTTATGAAAACTTTTCGTATGAATACCCCAACCTTCCATATCAAGATCCACTTATCCTCCTTACCCCATCTTATGATCCTATTCTTAATCGAGATTAATACATCCCTTTTATTCCACAAAATAATGATCCTCTTCCATATCAAGGCTTAACATCCACTTACACTCCATGTCATGAAGATAATCCTTCTATCCAATCCACTAATCCCCCTTCATGTCAAGACCAAATCACTTCATCTCATGATTTCATCCCCTCTACCCCATTCTATTATAGTCTTCCATCTAAAAATCCAATCATCCTTTCCATGCCACCACATAATCATCTTCAAATTCAAGATCAAAGTACCCCTTCATCTCCATGTCCTAATCCTAATCCATCTCAAGATCCTATTATCCCTCCTAATCCTCCTATTTATCCTAATCATCCACAATCTCTCATCACACCTATCTAATCCATCCATGAACACCATACATATAAACTTGGTTCCTCTACCTTTATCCATTATGGCTTCCTCCAAACACTTATTTTTCCTTCCACCTCCCCTCCCCACTCACCTAGACTCACATTCTATTTTCAAAATAAAAAGTATCCCATTGGAGATAGAATTTGTGAAAAGATGAGCTATCAAGGTAAAGGGTTAGGCCTCCATGAACAAGGAATGTTGGACCCTATCCAAATCAAACAAAATAGAGGTTCATATGGCCTTGGATACCCAGTTCATGATCAAGATATTGGTATACCTTCCATCCCTTCCAACTTCAAAATCCCTCCATCTAAACTCAAATGTTCTCATCCCCCATCCTCTAAATATATTTTGGGCCCTTATGTCCAAAACTCCATCCCTTACTCATCCACATCCATTTTTTGCCCTTATGTCCCAAAGTCAAACCTTTCATTCCTTCCATCCATTTTGAGTCCTTACATACCTTCATCCACCATATCCAAGTTCACCACTACATCACCTCAAATCCCTAATAAATATAAAAAAGGCACATATCATTGAATTATTTCCAACATTCTCCCTCCATCATCCCATCCATAAACTCTCCACACCATCCATATTCATGCACCCTTACCATGGCTAATGGAAGCAAATCAGATGCAAAAGCTAAAATGCATAAAGTCCAAAATCCACAAAAATTCAAGGATCAACATGTCCCATCCAAAATACATGTTCAAGAAAAGGAAAATATGATCCAAAAGAAAGAAAAATTCAAAATGCCAGAAAGGCCCAAAAAAAATAATTTAAAAATCATGTGGATTCCCAAGATACTTATTGAAGAAATGCATCTCAAAGAAAAATCCAAATTGGCATCCAACCTTTCTAATCCAAAATCTTCCTCCACTAATAAGTCCTGTAATCCTCCATTTAAAAATCCCTCATATTCCAAATCCATTTTGGGTTCTTATGAACCCAAATCCACTATCCTAAGTCCATCATCTCTTTCAGCTATTTTAGTCAATTATGTCCCAAAATCCACAGTTGATATAACATACTCTCCTCCACAACTCCATCACCCTTCAAGGTGTGTACCAATTATGATATTTCCAACTCCTCGATCCATTTTTTCACAAGTCTTCCAACCTCAACCCATACATTGTCCACCAATCCTTCCCCACCTCTTCACCCCTGTGATCCAATATTTCTCATAAATAATTATCTTCCATCCCCAATCTGTTTCACCTCCCCTACCACCATTATACCAAAATATATGATCATATATCCAAAATACCTTGGTACATTATAAAAAAATTATATATATATATA
>MU228022.1:5578747-5603656 GCA_018584345.1 Thuja plicata
TATCCTCATCCCCTTGCACTCTACACTTGGGGTAAAGCTTCGTCCATACTTCTCTATAATGCATATCCTCCTCATCTCCTATCCACCACCCATTATCTTATCCACCTACATCATATGTTTCCCATATTTGATCTTGACTATAATATCCATTCCATCCATCCATATGAAACTACCATATCCTTTGCTAATTATCCATCCACCATCCATAAAAATCCTATCCATATCCTCCATCTCATAGTACTTATCTCATTTATTTCCTTCATCCCCATCTATAATCCTATGTAAGTCCATCCTCCTTTCCATGTCTTTTATCTTGGCTATCCCATTCATTTCCTCCATACATTATCCATTATCCTAGTCCATCTATATCCTCCATATCATTATCCCATATCCTATTCATACCCTCCATATCATATCCCTTTCTACCTTTCCTACCTTTTCTCTTCATACAACTAAAGGAACTAAAACATTCATGCATGCTTTGGACAATACAATCATTTCTCCTCTCCATGCTGCTGACATTAATTTGTCATTAGTATTCAAACAACACTTTCAACAAGCTTACACTGAAAGATAGTAAAGGGCAAACTGAAGATCAGATTGGCAAATCACTGAAAATGACTAAGTACGGAGAAAACCGATGACACAAGGAAGTGAGTAAACCAAAAATCACAATAGAGAGAGTTAAAGAGGAACCCAAAAGAAGAACCTGAAATGAAAGTTACAGTGCAGACCAATGAAACAGATTCAGTGCAACCGACAGTAAAAATCGAAGGACAATCAAGCATGACCAAAAGACAAAACTGAAAGTCAGTTGCAGCCCACAAAAAGTGGATCTGACTTCCACCTCAGATAAAGAAAGGGTATTCTATTTATAGGATATTTAATTGTTTTTAAATCCATTTCTTTAGGGACAAGAAACATAAATGTAAGTGTTTTAATCATTCTAACTGATTTAAAGCACAAAGACTAGGAGATCTAGGTGCAAGTTGTAAACCTAATCTTAGAGTTAACATTGTTTTTATCATCAACTCGATGAAATAAATCCATGTATAAATAGATGATGTAATCATTCATTATTATGTGTGTGTAAGATAGAGAAAAAAGGAATGAGCACATCTATGGATTGAATTGAGATTTTGAAGAACCAGAGCAAAAAAAGAAGAATTTGGTTAGTTGAACCAAGAACAGAGGAAACCGATAATTAGAGGTAATATTCAATCATAGTTAAGGTGATATTATTTTTTATGTGAACTACATAGGTTTTGTATGACCAATAGGAGATTTCACTTACCAGTTCAAATTCATAATTTTCTATCATTCTGACAAGTGAAGCAAAGTGTAAGAAATCCTTTCAAGAAAGGTGGATTTAATAGTCCTATATCAAATCTCTTAACCGAGTGCACACTTAACAGTGTTGCTAAAAGGTCTTAATATAATAGACTTTAATAGGTCTCCATTGATACTCCTAATAGGGTAGATCATTAGAAGTGATCAAAATTGTAAGCCATAACCAGCCCCTTCCATTCTGTAGATAGTGAATTTTTGTGGGTGACATCCCCACCACAGTTTTTACTTCCTAACAGGAGTTTTCTGTGATATCATATCTTGTGTTATGTTTCAATTAGGTTCATAAATTTTTATATGAATGAATCATATGTTTACCAATGTTATGAATTGATATAACTTACACAAAGATAATATAGTTCAGATGGAATGGATATGCAATTAATTACAAAGGTTAATTGATTAAAAGAACATGAAAAAGTTTTAGAGGTACTGATTCACCCCTCCCCTCTCAATACTACTTCCCATTAAACCCAACAATTGGTATTAGATCTAAGTCTCTTCTTGGAAAATCTTAAAGACTTAAGAGAAAATATCATACAATGAAGAAGTACAAACTTGATAAGAATATTGAGAATAAAATGCTTGAGATATAGATGTTCTATGAACAATATAAAGAAGATAGAATCAAGATGAGAGAGTTGTTGGATGAGAGGAAAGGAATGGAAACTCGAAGCAATGAAAAATATTATCAAGAAGAAGAGATAACAGATTTCTTTGAGTCTTCAGGATCAAATGTAAGAAAAACATCAAATACATCAGAAGAGAACGTCACAAATCTAAAGGAGATCAATCGACATCTAACAGAGCAAATAAAGATGTTGCAAATCGGTCAAGAGACCCAGATGGTTAGAATGATTTATGTGATGAGCTCTGCTAGACAAGATGAAATAGAAAGAACACTAGCTACTAATGACAGGAGGAAGATTACAGAGAAACTACAAGAAAAGGAGTTAGAAATTCAAAGACATGCAGAGCATCACCATGAGCTCACAAATCAAATCATTCTCACAATTCAAGAAGAAAATAGAATGAATGTTGAACTCATTGAAAGAATACATATTATCGGTGAACTAAGAGAAGAAAATAAAAAACTAAAGCATGAGGTTAGAATTCAGCAATAGCATAATGAAGTTATCAGAAAGGCTGAAAAGAGCAATAAAAGAATGAATGATTTTATGGAAGGACGACAAAGAGTCAACAACAACAATGGTCTAGGCTTTACCAAAAATGTAGAATCATCAAATCAATCCAATCCAAAGAATGTTTATGAAAATCCAAGACCAAGAAATCTTACATGCAAACACTGTGGAAAGCAAGGTCACACAACAAATGTGTGTAGAGGCAAAATGAAAGGTATTCCTAAATCTACACCTTCATTCATAGGATTCTGTTATAAATGTAACAAGAAAGGACATAAGGCATATGAATGTATGTCTAAGATAGAATAGCCAAGGAAGGATACCTACATGGACAAATATTGTCCTACATGCAAGATGAATGGGCACACAAGTCTTGAATGCTAGAAAAATAAAAGGAAGGCATGGAAGCCAAAAGGTCAAGAAATGCCATATTAACCGAAGAGAATTGGTAATCAGTATGTATGGGACTACAATACTTGGAAAAATTGTACAGCATGTGGAAGGTATGGTTACATTGCTGCAAACTGTATGAGACTATGGAGAAGAAATTCTAGAGGATGGACTAACCCTAGAATGGCATGCCTACACTCTCATAAAGTTTGTCATCTCAAAAAGGACTGCAGAGACCAAATGACAGAGACAAGCACATACCCCAATGAAAACACCATTGAAGATATCCAAAAAGATAGAGACAAGATGAGGAGAAAAGTTTCAAGTAATGATGAAGCTAGAATAAGCAATACAAATGGTGACACCCCATCCAAAGGATCTGGTGACATCACCAACCCCACCTAAGTAGAACAAGTAAGTATGGAACTGCATTAACACTAAGCTATTACTTTACATCAGTTCCATAATATGACAAAATAATTCCAAATTAGAATAAGAAAGATGCATCATGGTTATACTTGTTAAAAAATATGTAAACTAAGTCTTCAAACATATATATACTGAAACCTGTCGGAATACACTAAAAGGAAAGATTGTCTACATTTACCAAGTTGTATTGGTAAACAAGTACATGAAAAAACTATCTGTGTTACCAAAACCTATCAGTAAAGGCTATGTCAACTTTGACTGCTCAGAAACATTATAAGCGTCACCGATGGTAATAAAGACTTCATCGATGAACTTAGTCTTTAGACACTGACAATTTTGTAAGCATTTATTACACACTTTTTAGGGCAATGACTATAAATAGGGCATCAGAGTGACTCATTTGTCATGACACCCAGAGCAAAGCGAGCAAAGGCAATTTTGAGCAAAAAGAAACCAAGTTGTAGAGTGATCATGACTCGACCACCAAGCACTCTAAAATAGTTTAGAGATCTGTGCAAACACAATAGTAAGCTCTACACAATGATAACTCTGTTGTTTATGCATTTACATAGAAGCCCTAAGTTTGGAAAATGGCATCAACATCACAATCTATAAAAGATAAGAAGGCTAAGAAGGATGAATTCAAACTCATCAAAAAAAATGCATGTGAGGAACCCAAATATAAGATTCATCCATAGGTTGCCTCACAACCCGATGACACTGATGCATTCTCATGCATACCAACTAGAGTTTTTCTGGTTGAGGATGTATGATCCTTCATACACTACAAGATTGTAGAGATTGGAACATCAAATATGGATGAATCTTACCAGAAGATTGTAATCAAGATGGAACACTTAAGGATGAACACAAGCACATTAAGGTAAAAGGGCTTACCAATGCCATAAAGTTTCCAAAGGTCTTCAAAACTGATTGGATTTAGTTAGTGCTAAGAAGAATGCACAATAACAAGTTATGGTTGGATGAACCAAATGAAATCACCCGATATGTCATCCATGCAGTCATCGGTTACCCCGTAACCGATAAAGTAAATGTGCTCAAGCATCCACCGGAGAAAGAGACCAAAAAGATGACTAGAGCCAAATGGGATGGGTGTGGACTGAAAGTGACAACCATAGCTAATGATGAAATTAAGTTTGGTGCATGTTTACTCAGTTACAAATTCTTCCAGGCTAGCAGATTAAACAGTATTTCATCAGGTGTTGTGGATACAGCTTACAAAATTTAGTGAAGAAAGGTACATAGTTAGACTTGTCTGAGCTACTCCTGAATCAGTTGAAAAAAAATCTCAAGACAATTAGGAATGCAAAGTCAAACACCTGTAAGTTTGGCTCATTAATCATGTGCATTTTCTTTTATTTTCAAGAAAAGTTCCCATCTGTTGGAGATGTAAAATGGGACAGCACCAAGCCGATAACCATACAAATCAATGAGCACATAGATGCTCTAGGAGAAAATTTTGAAACTGTCATGGATGAATACTTTAATGTATTCAAAGACCGAATGCAAAAGAGGGTAAGAATCCCTGAGCAACTCATTGAGCAATTTAAGGATGAGATATGCTTCATAGTCGACATAGATCACACTTACATCAAACTTGTAGTAGCAAGAACAGCATGGTTGCAACCACTAGAATATGAGATCAACATTGATCTTGCAACAAAGGTAATTGATGCCTTAATCAATGAGCCACTAGAAAAAAAGAAACCAAGGTTTGGAACATATGAGGAGGCCAAGACAATAATTAAATTAGGCCTAGTAGTCAAAAAGATAGTGAAAAAGAAGGACAAAATGGTAAATAATCTCAAGAAGATTCTATCTACAGAAGAGGAAGAAGGTGAGCAAGATGAAGAGATAGATCAAGAGGAGGAAACTGAAGAACAAGTGTTTGTCATTAAAGATGAAGAAAAGAATGACTTAGAGAAAATAGAGTCAGACTTACCACCTCCTCCACCATCAAAGAGACCAACAACTACAGTTGCTTCAAGGACCAGAAGCCAAATGTCCAAATAATCTACTCCTTCACCTCTTAAGAAAGGAAAACTTGGGACGTATAAGAGAAAAGCACCTGCACCAAAGAGAGGACAAAATAAGAAGGGTACAAAATTCATCAGAACCCGAGAGGATATAGAGGATACCGAGTGAGATGAAGCCTTAGAGGCAAAAAATTTCAAGGTAAAGGAACCTAACACCATTGATGACATTTGTGTTTACATTGCAAATTTTGGATATATTCCTGATCCACATATTAGAAAATGGGGAAAAGAAATTAGGAAGATCAAGATAAAATGTAAGAAGCCATGATAGCTAAGATGTATAACTTCAAATATGTACCCATGAAATTTGAAGGAAGTTATGTACCACGGGAACTCTTGGATAGATTATCCTCCCATTGGACATTTTCTTTGGCAAATGAGAAAGAAATTAGAGAGAGTACTTGTCTCTCTAATACTGCCTGAATCAACAAAGGTAGAAATACATGAAATGATGGAGAAACATAAGAAATAATTCTCACCGAAGCTATGGGTATACAAATTTCTTGAAGGCAAGTTGATTGAACTTGAAAAGGACAGTTGCAATAATGGTGCAAGATCATGAATAGGCCAGTTGAGAAAGACAGCCCCAAAAAATACCTTCAACAATGAGATGTTGATAAGGAAAACAAAGATGATACATCCTTTGAGCTGGATAAAGAGGAAGATGATATAGCAGGGAACAAAGATATAGATGTGGTAGATGAAACATGGGATGATACCATAATTGAAAACATTGTAGACACCAATATCATCGACATTACCGATGACCCATGAAAGGAAATCAAGAAGGATGAAGATGTCACTGTTGTAAAAGATACAACCGATGAACAGGACACAACAATTGAAGGAGCATAGGTGAACATTCCAGGAAAACTACCAATATTGATACAAGCTATCAATATCATGCAAGAATCAAGTAAATCACCTTAAAAGGAAACTCAAAAGGATGCAGGAGAAGAACCAACTAAAGATAACACCGATGACCAGCAAAACATTAGAGATACTCAAAATGTAACTAACACTAGAAAGGTTATAGAAGGAGATAAGGGAAAAGATGTGGATACTCAAGAGAAGAATGAGAACACCAAGGTAGATGATGCAAAGGACTCAAATGAAGGAAACAAACCAAAAGATGAAAATCCTGAGAAAATAGACAAACATGCTAGAGACGAAGCTAAGGTGAATGTAGAGACATCTCTAGACACCCAATGAGCTAAAACCGATGCAAAGGAGCATAAAGAAGCACAATAGGTCACATCATCAAGTACAATAGAAAAGGCTAAAAAATTAGGAATGGTGCTACACTCCACTAAGTCACAAAAGAAGAAGAAGAAAACAAAGAAGAACAAGTTGGAGGTTACACTTGATGAAATCATTGAAATACCAAAGTGTGACCCCACTACACTTGACATGGATGCACTGCAAGAATATGGAGAGATATGCCAAAGGAAGGCATTAGAAGAAAAGTTGAAGAAACAACATAAGGAATCAATGGTACTAGAGACAACATGGGGTATTCTACACCAGATTGTACCTGATGTTGATATTGATCAAAGAAAGCCCATAATTGATCAACTACCTATCCTCACCGATGCCATCACAACTCAAAATGTTGATGCTAAGAAAGCAATCAAGGAGAGAGTAGAAATGAAGTATCAACAAAAGCTTCTAGAGAACATCAGCCAAGAAGTGGCCAAAAATAAGGTAAAGCTGTCAGAATTCATATCAAAATTAGATCCCATTATATTTGAATCTATAACCTTAATCCAAAAGCTAAGAACAATTAAAAAGTTCACTCAAGAAAATTGTGAAAATATAGCAAAGCTAGATATAGATCTAGCAAACAGTGCTAGTAACCTAACAACCAATGGAGAAAATGTAGTCAAACTACATTATGAAAAGATCATAGAAGTAAAATGGTTAAGGAAAGAGCTATGGGAAGTAGAGACACGATTCAGAGAAGAGGTAACTGAGCTAGAGGCTCAACTTCTGCCAAATCTCAGACTACTACAATAGCATATCAGTTCTGCAAGGCAACTGATAGAAACTCTCGAGATGTCTATAGCAGACAGTATCTATGATATGCATGCCAAGATAACACTTGAGAAAATGGCTCTAGAAAATCTGAAGGAGCAATGGGAGAAAATGATGGAAGACATGAAGTCTTCTCATTCACACATTTTTTATAAGCTCTAAGGTAATTGACCTTTTCCCTTAATATCAAATAAAGGGGGAAATGATACTTGTACAAAATATCATTAAAAATGTTATGTACGCTTGGTAAGAATGGGAAAAAGGTAGATATGTATATATATATTCATAAAAAGATAGTGATAAGAAGAAGGAAAATATATCATATGTACAGATATACCGGCATATACATAGGGGGAGTCATTAAATGACTAAGGATTATATATGTTGTATATACTTAACATTTTGTTAGTATTTTGGACATATCATTTTTTTATAATAATGTCAAAGGGGGAGATTGATGACATTAATTTGTCATTAGTATTCAAACAACACTTTCAGAAAGCTTACACCGAAAGATAGTAAAGGGAAAACCAAAGATCAAATTGGCAGATCACCGAAAATGACTAAGTACAGAGAAAACCGATAACACAAGGAAGTGTGTAAACCAAAAATCACAATACAGAGAGTTAAAGAGGAACCTGACAGAGGAACCTGAAATGAAAGTTACAGTGCAGACCGATGAAACAGATTCAGTGCAACCAATAGTAAAAATTGAAGGATAGTCAAGCATGACTGAAAGACAGAACCAAAATTCAGTTGCATCCCACAAAAAGTGGATCTGACTTCCACGTCAGATAAAGCAAGGGTATTCTATTTATAGGATATTTAATTGTTTGTAAATCCATTTCTTTAGGGACAAGAAACATTAATGTAAGTGTTTTAATCAGTCTAACTGATTTAAAGCACATAGACTAGGAGATCTAGGTGCAAGTTTTAAACCTAATCTTAGAGTTAACATTGTTTTTATCATCAAATCGATGAAATTAATCCATCTATAAATAGATGATGTAATAATTCATTAGTATGTGTGTGTAAGAGAGAGGAAAAAAGAACGAGCACATCTATGGATTGAATTGAGAGTTTCAAGAACCAGAGCAGAAAAAGAAGAATTTGGTTAGCTGAACCAAGAACAGAGGAAACTGATAATCAGAGGTAATATTCAATCACAGTTAAGGTGATATTATTTTGTATTTGAACTACATAGGATCTATATCAGCAATAGGATATTGCACTTATCAGGATAAATTTTTAATTTGCTATCATTCTAACAAGTGAAGCAAAGTGTAAGAAATCCTTTCAAGAAAGGTGGATTTAACAGTCCTATATAAAATCTCTTAACCGAGTGCACACTTAATAGTGGTGCTAAAAGCTCTTAACAGAGTAGACTTTAACAGGTCTCCACTGATACTCCTAACAGGTTAGATCATCAAAAGTGATCAAAATTTTAAACCTTAACCGGCCCCTTCCATTCTGCAGATAGTGAAGTTTTGTGGGTGTCATCCCCACCGTAGTTTTTACTTCCTAACAGGAGTTTTCTGTGATATCATATCTTGTGTTATGTGTCAATTAGGTTCATAAATGTTTCTATGAATGAATCATATGATTACTAATGTTATGAATTGATATAACTTACACAAAGATAGTATAGTTCAGATGGAATGGATATGCAATTAATTACAAAGGTTAATTGATTAAAAGAACATGAAAATTTTTTAGAGGTACTAATTCACCCCTCCCCTCTTAGTACTACTTCCCATTAAATTCAACACATTCACATCCTTTACACACTATCCATCCATCTCATATAGCCTTTATCATCCATCTCTTCATCCTTCGTCCTCCCACCTCTAGTATGGGGGAATCCTTTTCAACACATTCCTTGGATCCTACATTCATTCTTCCCCACACTTTAGTCTTCCACTCACATCCCTTACACATCATCCTTCCATTTCATACATCATTTATCCCCCATCTCCTCATCCTTAATTTTCCTACCTTAAGTGTGGTGAATTTCATAGTTATTGGATCTCCTTCCTTTAATTCCATATTAGATGTCCATCTATCCCATATTATCTATCCATCCATTCCATCCATCTATCTCCTATCCAAGCTACCTCTCCATCATTCCCTACTCTATCATTTGTTTCTTCTCCCTTGTCATTGGTCCCAAGCCATTTTTATCCCTTCTCCATATTTCAATTAAATTTCTTCCAATCCATTATCCCTTTCCATCTCATGTCTAGTTCATTTATCCATCTTCCATCCTTTTCCATCCATTTTTATCCTTCATCCATCTTCCAATCACATTCCATCCAATCTATTTATCTTCTAATCCGCTCTATCTTATCCTCCAGTTCATTTATCCTCTTTTTATCATCTTATCTACCATCCACTTCCATTTTATCTAATCCACTTATATTCCTCCCATCCTATTCAATTCAATCCACTTATCTTCCAATTCCCTTCTATCAGACCCAAAAATCCAAAATTCCCTATAATCCAAAATCCCAAAATAGTCCAATCAAGTGAAATCAATACTAATCCATGCACTCCAATATTTCAATCTAGCATATAATCCTTAATCACATCATCATATTGATCCAAATCAGTTGATAATCTATTATTCAACTTTTCATCAAAACATCATCATGGGATGTATCCTTCCCAATCCTTTGGATGTGAATTGTTCTTATCGTTAACATTGTCATCCTCAATGAATTTGCATTATTCAATCAATCAATCAGTTTTTATATTGACTATCAGAAAAATGTTGGTTTTCTTTTGGTTTATGTGCATGCTTTCTTGTTGCTTGTATGTGTTAGTATTGTTCACATTTATCATAGTATTTGCATCCTATTGTCACAAAGCATCATGGTCTTCCATATCATGATGTCATAAGGCATATGGTTGTCTTTGACCTTTTTTATCATGTACTTGACACCTTGTCATCTTGGTTCCTCATACCTTGGTGCATAATGTCAAGTACAATATCAAACCTAGGTTTCTCACACCATTACAACGTGACTTTCTTCTATTCTTTCTTAATAATCCCTATTATTTTCCCTTTCCTTCCATAATCCTATCCATTTTACAAGTACACCCATGTTCTCCAAACCCACTAGTCCTCTCGAGGGGGTATACTACTCCCTCCTCAGCATCCTTCCACATCCTACCATGGCTGGGGCATTCGTCTTCTAGTCTTCTCCCTTTTATCCACTATGTTTTATTCTTCTTTTATATAACATCATTTCATGATGCTACATCAAAGAGGGGCAAAATGTAGACACCTAAAAATGTCTTAATTCCTCTATTGATTAAATTATTTTAATTAATTCATTAGCCTTTTCATCTCTTATTTAAATAAACATTCTTATTTATTTAAATAATTCATTATCCTTTTCTTTCTAAAATTAAATAAATTCTTATTTAAGCCATTTTTTCTTAAGACTATTTCCTCTATTTATCTTCTTTTCATTTGAGCCAATCATGTGCAATCACATGGATCAACTCCTAAACCTTTCTCCACATGTCACTTGTCATTTATCTCTTCATTTGATCTCTCCCACTTAAAAATTCAACAACTCCCTTCCACCTCTTAATCCTAGCCACTCATCCCTTTTGCCTCTTAATCTCCTTCACCCAAACCAAAACCCTGCCTAACATCCTAAATCTATAAAATGGGAGCCTTCTCCTCATTTCCCATAGAGATACCATCTTCTTGTACAAGGCTATGTTGTTGGTTTCGAGCAACCACATTTCTCCATCAACAACATAATCAACATTTTGTTATTTTGGGAGGTTTTCATGATTTTATTTTAAATAGATTAAGTTTGTTTTTTATTGCATTTCATCTCATTTGCATGCTTATTTACATATCTCTTGAGGTCTATGTAAAAATGTAGGGGTAAGTTCTAGTTTTATATTGCTTATTCCTTTATAGAATTTTTACATACTATAGTATGCACCCTGGTATTCCACTAGAGGAAGGATTGGTAACATTTTTACCAGAGGAAGTATGGGGTATCAAATCCTTAATAGTGTACACCAGTGGTTAGTCTTTTCATTAAGTGATGTGTGGCACCACACAAGCACATCATTGCTAAATGAGAAAAAATAGAAGGATTTAACAATGAATCTTGAAGGCAAGGAGAAGGAATGGGAATCCCTACTGTGAAATGACATTTGCATGCCAGATTATAGAAAGCTTTCAGATCAGTAAGGGCATAAATAAATCTATTCTACTGCCAGAAAGATTTGGCCTATCAAACTGGTGACATTCTAGCAGAGATTTGGATATTGTTCAAATTCATTCCATAGAAATTTCCCAATGCATGTTACATCAAAATAATTGCATGTTGTTTCGTAAATTAGAAAGTTCAAAAAATCCAGAGGGAAAAACTTCAAAGGAAAAAAGCTAAATACCTTATGGGGTTTTTTAATTTTCCAATCAAAATATTTTTCTTTATTGTTTGATAAAATTGAGGTGATTCACAAGGAAAGAGATATGGTTTTTGTTGATAATGTTACAGGAGCTATAAAAAGACTATGACTACAAGAAGGGTGTTTGCGGTTATAGAGATATCAAATAAGAAGAGGCGATTATAGAGATATCAAAAGCTTCAAGTGCAAGAGTAGGCTTTGTTTGCCTCTTGCAAATGACAACTATCTCTATTCATTGCTTCTCACTCTGTCTTCCATGGAAGATTGCACCAAAAGGCTTGGCTGACTGACCAAGAAATGAGGATCCATGGATATTCAACACCCTATGAAACTCATTAAAATCTTGTCATTCAGGGAAGGCAAAAGATGAGAAAAAATGGTCCATAGTCTTCCCTTAGGTGTAGGAGGGCACAAATATTGTATTTGAGGCTCCTCTATAACACTAACCATCCAAGTGTGATGGTGGCATGTCTCATATATTTTGCAGGTTCACCAATTTTTTTACTTGGGAACTACCAACAAGTCAACACAACAACTACATAAGAAGACAAAATGGTGGAAAATTAGCTCTGATGGATAGCTCTCATTTTCAAACAATCAGTTGCGGTTACCATGTGCTAATAGGGTGTGCTAACATGTATCTTGTGGCATCCATTGATTTTTTATAAAAGGGATTCCAAGTCCAAGCATAAATATGGGGCTGAAAAAATCGTATGGAATTAGGGAGTGGGTGGGAAAATCTCAGGTTAGGGAAAAAGGGGATCGAATACAATTGTATGCCAATTTTGATAAATATAGGTGTTTCATTGTAACATTAAGATTGTAAATGGTGAGAAATTATCTCCATTGATGTCCATGTATTGTTTGAGTTAAATAAACTTTGAGTTTGTTTAATTGCATCTTGCATATTTCTGTGATATGTACTATTCATCCATTTGTTCTCCTTTAAGGATGGAGTTAAAGTTAACTATTAATGAACAATAGAAAGGAGTGTATAGGATATGGATACATTTAAGAAATGATTTCAAGCCAATATGAGGGGAATTTGTTAGTTTAAGCAACTAAAATATAGTTTTTTTGATGATTCACGCCTTAAGTATTTGTGGGAATTTGATGTAACTTGATATTTGACTTTGTAACCCGAACCAAGGCACTGGTCCATGCTCCACTATTTGAATTTTCAGAAACAAATCCTAACATATATAATCATTTTATACTCCATGTTATTAGATGTATGTCTTGTTAGGAATAACATTCCACCAACATAACTGAGAGGGGGGATGAATCAGTTGTGAGACAGATTATTAAACTTTAAAATTTATAAACAAAACTTTCATCCAAATGATAACACATTAAATACCAACACAATAACACAATCCTTGTTGTCAAGGAAACCCTATTAAAGGTAAAACCCCGGTGGGAATTAGCACCCACAAATAATGTACTAAGAGTATAGTAGCCATGTTAAAAGATTTATCCCTATTAGGAACTTATTACAGTAGTATAGTACATAGTCCATGTTAAAGGATAGACCCTGTTAGGAGTCAAGAACAATGGTGGGCTCACTACCTAGGCACACTTCCTAAAGAAGGTTAATTCCACCCTCAAGAACTTGCATTCTGAAACACAAGTGTATATAGAAAATATACAATCCAGTGAACTGTATGATAGCAAATGTCTTTGCTTGGTCAATTTCAATAAGGTACAATAAACATATCCTCTACTCTACATCTAGAAGACAATCAAGCTCATAGCTTCCATGCTTATTTGTCTCTTTATACATACACACACATCTTTACAAAAGAAAAGATCTCTCATATATACCCTATTACAGTAATTGATTAGGTCAGCCAATTAAGCTTTCCCAATATACAAATAATTATTTAACTCCTTGCTAAGATATACACAGTACCTAAAACAAGAATATATCAATTAAAATACATCAAATATAATCCGAGATCTGTAATCCACACTCATAATCCACAATACATGCTACATGTCTGAAGTCAGTCCCAAATAAGTCTCTTCTAGAATACCCGCCATAGTTGATTTCATCAACACTCATACAACTTGTGACCCATAAAAAAATTCTTGAACATGTCTTCTATCATCCCTTAATCTCACATAACCTGAATCATCATCGCGTATAAGATATACTCAAAACATAGAGACTCACTCTATCAATCATCACTGTCACAGTCCAAAAACTAGTCTTCACCAAAACATTTGTAACTCATCCAATTGCAATGTTAAACCAAGAAACCTTACAAATAAGATCAGCATACATCCTTCTATATATCCCCATCTTTTCTTATTCTGGTTCATCCGTGCAGTATTCATACACTTCTGTCAGTCATAATACAACAATCATAACTAGACTGTTCTTCCTCCACATAAACATATGTTGACATCAGTGACAAAACACGAATTCCAACAGCATTAGTAGTAGCCAATTCCAACATCATCCAACAATCTCCCCACTTGGCATTGATGGAAACATATGGGAAAATCCATCAACCCAAAAGTGCTCTCGCTCTCTCTTTCAATTCAATCTTCTCAATATCCTCAAAACAATTCTCCCTAAAATAGTAGGGATTTTCACATAGAATCTCTCCCCCTTTCACAACAATGGAAAAGGGTGCTATAACTCTTCATCAATCTTTTTCAAGGTGTAGCTTTTTCAAATCTTCATTTTTGTAACAACCAGGTGCAAAATCACCCAAATTTGTTATGTAGTGTTCTTGTTATCACTCCCCCTGAGGAGTAGCTCCATACATCAAGTCCAGAAAATGATATAGCTATGAAAACCACTACACTGGTGCATTCCTGCATCAATTATTTACCATAGGGAGAGCTTCTCACCCCAAGATTTCTTCTGATATAATCAAAAGCATCTTTTGGCAAAGGTTTTTTAAATATATCTGCTATGTATTCCTTTGTGCTAACATACTCCAATCTGATCTCTTTCTTTGCTACCTTGTCTCTCAAGAAATGATACTTAATAGAAATATGTTTAGTCTTTGAATGCATTACGGGATTATTTGAGATATTCATTGTGCTAGTGTTATCATAATGGATAACCATTGGCTCTTCAAAAATTATTCCAATGTCTTTTAGCATTTTTTTCATCCAAACAACTTGTGTACAATTTATAGTAGCAGCAACATACTCAGATTCACCAGTAGACTGAGCTATACAATCCTGCTTCTTACTTAACCATGAAACCAGCCTTTTTCCAAGGAAAAATGCTCATCCACTTGTACTCTTTCTATCATCCACACTACTTTCCCAATCAACATCAGTATAAGCATATAAAATAAATTCATCAGATTTTTCATACCATAATCCATACTCTATTGTTCCTTTCAAGTATCTAAAAATTCTTTTCACAGCAGAAAGGTGTGTCTCTTTAGGATCTGCTTGATATCTTGCCATAATTCCAACTACATTGGAAATATTTGGTCTGGTGTAAGTTAGATATTGCAGAACTTCAATCATTAATCTGTACTTTGTCTAAAAAACACTCTGAGTTTTATCATTATTAGTAAGTTTATAACCAATCCCAACAGGTTTGCAATCTTCCATTCCAAATTTCTTCAACATTTCCTTAAGATACTTGGTCTGAGATATTAAAATATCATTCTTATTCTGATTAACTTTCAAACCAAGGAAAAATTTCATCTCACCAATCATTGACATTTAAAATTTATTTTCCATCTCTTTTGAGAATCTTTTACTCATTTCAACATTACCTCCAAAAATGATATCATCAACAAAAAGTATAAGGTACCTCTCACCATAGTAAGATCTTGTTCTTGTAGGACTACACATATCTGTATGTACCATATCCAACTTCCATTTTGCAGAGTAAGATTTGATTTTAAAACTGCTTCTAGTCTGTTTCCCCATAACACACTCTCTACACAGTGTTAGATGGTTTCACAATCTTAGGTAGATCTCTTACTGAATTAGTCATACTTGCCTTCACAATATTATCAAATTTAACATGAAAAAATGTTCTATGATATAGCCAACTATCATCAACCTTTGCAATTAAAAAAGAAGCCCCAGATGTGTTCAATTCAAATAAATTACCTCTAGACTTAGTACCAGATGCGAGAAAATCTCCTACTCTACTTCTGATAGAAAATTTCCCATTAATGAGTTTCAATTGATAGCACTTGTCCACTAGTTGTCCAACACTCAACAAATTATGCTTAAGTCCATCAACAAGAAATACATTATCAGTATTATTTTTTCCATCCAGAGAAATAGATCCAACTCCAATGATAAGCCTAGGAGTATTGTCACCAAATCTTACAACACCACCATCATATCTTTTCAGACTAACAAATTTTTTTTTATATCTAGTCATATGATGTGAACAACCACTATCTATAACCCATTCAAATTTATTTTCAACACGAGATACTAAGGCTCTTTCTTCATGTATAGGTTCATCATCCTTAATAGCAATACATCCAATCTCATCATAGTCAACAACTTCATCATTAGAAATACCTTCACTAGCATAATAAAATTACTTGTCTTTTGAATACTTAGATTTATAAAACTTAGGTTTATGCTTTGGAAACCTTGTATGACATTGAGATGCAAAATGACCTATCTTGCTGCATGAAAAATATTTCAAATATAATTTTCCTTCAAATATACCCTTACCTCTCTTTTCTGTTTTAGCGATCAGGGCCACAACTTCATCTATATTTCTTTCTTATTCCTGTATCTGTTCCCATTCATCAGCATATTCTCCAAGTTCTTCTCTCAAGTCACTATTGTTGGTGCTCGCAATTCCTGGTAAGGTCTTTTTGTTTCTATGCATAGTTGCCTTGAATGCTGACTCAACTTTAGGTAGAGAATATCCTAGTTCTGCGGCCTCAAAGGTAGTTAGTTTCCCAATCAACATCTCTCTATTGAAGTTTGGTGTCAAAGTTATAATCTATTATATAGCTTGTACTTTGGTTATGTATACAGGTATCAGGGATCTGAGAATCTTTGCAATCACTTCTTCCTCACTATAAGTACCTCCAGAGTTTCTGATGATAATAACAACTTTAGTAATTCTCTATGAATATGCTCTTATGTTCTCATCATCTCTCATTTTCAATGTTTCCATATTTTCCTTCCAATTTTGTAACTTTTTCTTCTTTGTAAATGTATCTCCTTCATACAGTGCTTCCAATCTTGTCCTAATTTCATGTGCAGAATCTAAATCTTTTACCTTTATGAATTCACCTTCAGAAAGTGCATTGATCAATGCTTACCTTGCAACCATGTTACATGAAAATAACTTATTTTCATCTTTAGTAGCTTTATCGAATTCATCCTCAGCTTTCATATGTTCCTTTCTTTTATTAATCATCCAAGTCAATTCCCAAACATAGCAAATGTGTTCTCATCTTGTTCTTCCAACTGTCAAAGTTTTCAAAATCAAGCTTCGTACTATCCTTCCTATAGTAAGTCATCTTCAGGATCACCTCAAGATGTTAAGGTTTCTCTCTAAGGACCAGTAGATCTGATACCAATTGTTAGGAATAACAGTCCACAAACACAATTGAGAAGGGGGTGAATCAGTTGTGAGACAGATTATTAAACATTAAACTTTATAAACAAAAATTTCATCCAAATGATAACACGGTAAATACCAACACAATAACACAATCCTTGTTGTCGAGCAAACCCTGTTTAAGGTAAAACCCCGATGGGAATTAACACCCACAAATAATGTACTGAGAGTATAGTATCCATGTTAAAAGATTTACCCCTATTAGGAACTTATTACAGAATTACAGTACAAAGTCCCTATTAAAGGACATACCCTGTTAGGAGTCAAGAACAATGGTGGGCTCACTACTCAAGCACACTTTTGAAAGAAGGTTAATGCCACCCTCAAGGACTTACAGTCCAAAACAAAAGTGTATATAGAAAATATACAGTCCAATGAACTTTGTAATAGCAATTGTCTTTGCTTGGTTAGTTCCAATGAAGTACAACAAACATATCCTCTTCTCTACATCCAGTAGACAATCAAGCTCACAGCTTCCATACTTCTATGTCTCTTTATACATACACACACTTCTTTTCAAAAGAAAAGATCTCTCATATATACCTTTTTACAATAATTGATTAGTTTGGTTAATTAGGATTTCCCAATATACAAATAATTATTTAACTCCTTGCTAAGATACACATAGTACCTAATACAAGTATACATCAATTACAATACATTAGATATAATCCAAGATCTGTAATCTACACTCGCAATCCATAATACACGCTACATCTCTGAAGTCGGCCCCAAATAGGTCTTCTCCAGAATACATGCCACAACTGACATCATCAACACTCATACAAATTGTGACCTATAAAAAACATTCATGAACATGTCTTTCATCATCCCTTAATCTCGCATAACCTGAATCATCATTGCATGTAAGATATACTCAAAACACAGAGACTCACTCTGTCAATCATCACTGTCACAGTCCAGAAACTAGTCTTCACCAAAACATCTATAACTCATCCAATATGGAATATTAAGCCAAGCAACCTTAGAAATAAGATCATCATGCATCCTTCTATGTATCCCCATCTTTTCTCATTCCAATTCATCTGTATAGTATCCATACACTTCTGTTAGTCATCATACAACAGTAATAACCAATCTATTCTTCCTCCACAGAAACATATGTTGACATCAGTGACAAAACATGAATGCCAACAACATCAATAGCAGCCAATTCCAACAACATCCAACAGGTCTAAGTTGTTTTTTACTCTAAGCTACGCTACCAAAGTATTGAAATTAGGATATGTCAATTCTGAAGAAATTCATATGTGTTTTGGTCCAGTTAGTTGAGGATCCTCGGTTTGGTTGTAATATTTGTATTTGAACTAGAAAATATCTATAAATATTACAAAAGGACACCCCCTAGGTCTTACAAAGCCTAAAGTGTAGATGAACTCAGCCTTTTGAGATTGAGTCTTGTCAATTGGCCATCCATCTTCAATTTATGTTAAAGGAAGAATGCTAATTCTGAAGTAAATCTTAGACATCACTTTCAGCAACCAACAGAGTGTACAAAAAAAAAAAGGAATCTTATCTCAATGAAAATATGATTAATCATAATCTAACATTTTCAAGCACTTCTAAACAAAATTGCATGATTAGAAGAATGAACATAACTACCACGAATATGATTAGGATTATAATGTATTTTAGATGATTAAAGTTGTGTATGTTGGTAGAAATTAAAAATAAATAAATTATACTTTATCAACGCAATAGATCTTCTTCATCTACCCTTCATCAAGCAAGTCTATATGAAGTTCAGTTTGATCGTCATATCCATCTACTCAACATCTCAACGTTTTTGGCTCGATATTTTATGTTTTGATTCCCAAGGATACAAAAAGTAATTTGGACCACTAAGTTGTAAATGTATCTTTTTAGGATATTTTGATTCCTCAAAAACATGTTGATTGTATGATGAACCTAATAAGAAGTTTCTTATTGTTTGTGATGTTATATGTTTTGAAACATCTAAAAATATTGTTATATTTAAATTCCAAATACATCACCTTGAAATTTTTTCCATGTTCATCTCTTAGTTTGAACATCCTTATGACATTTCTCACATTGAGAGAAGATATGGAATCACTAACTCAAGACATCGAATAATAAATCCCTCTAGATGAAAATAGAATTTAAGGAATGAAACAATAATAATTGGAGTATAATGAAGCTTCTAATTAAGGAATGAAAGCACAAATAATTTAACCTAGGTCTTTAATAATGACTAAACAAGTCTAACAAGCACTTAAATATTTCAAAGTTGATGAAATTGGTAAGATGGGTAAACGAGAATTGTCCAAAGCAAGGCAACAAGCTCAATCTAATGGTTTGAAGTTAACTTGGCTTTTCCTAAAGTGATTTGATACCAAAATTTCAAATTGTTGGTTTAACTATAACACATTTAGATTAGTGAGGGGAATGGAAATTTCAATCTATATTTTGTTTATTTTTTTTACTTTATTTATTGTAGTTGAAATTCTTTATTACCTTACAATTAAGGTAGGTTTTCACGTAATAATAACAAATAATGTCATTCTAATTTGTTTCCTAATCCTAAACTATGACATGGAACCATTGAGTTAGTGTGGAATAATGAACATCAATTAATACTTCTCTAAATATATATAACATGAAAAGAACAAAGGTTTTGTTTTAAGAACATGCTCTTGATTTCATGCAAACTTCACAAACATTACAAGTAGTTCCATTCTTAGGTATTCTCATAATGTGAAGGATGTTTTGCACCTAAAAGGTATTCATTGGTAGTAAGTCATGACCATTAGCTTGTCACATCATTTTTTAGATGGGATATAACAATGATATTTGTTGAAAGGAGCTTCAAGGTAAATTAAAAATATATATAAAAAAATAAACAAAACTTTTTTTCTTTCAAAAAGATAATATAATAATGCCTCGATCTGTGACAGATCTTATAGCATTATTAAATAAAGCATGCTAATTAAATTGTTGTATTTTATGGCTAGTATAAAAAATAAAATATGAATGACCAAAACTTTGGAAACTACAAAACATGATCATATCATAATAGTTTATTGGCTAAATGATTAGTATAAAAATCAAAAAACTAAAAAACTATAAACTAACTTAAATTTGGGAAGTTGTCAAGAAAGCCACCAAGAAAGCAATATAAAAATGGCTTATTGACTAAATTATTAGTATATAAATAAATGATTAGTATTTGTTCAAAGTTTAGAAAGCCACCAATAAAATTACTTATTGATTAAATAATTAATAAAAACAAAAAATCAAACCACAGAATTATATAAAAATAGCCTACTAGCCGACTAATTTATACCAATATTTTGTTTTGATTTAATACAATTAGCATGCACTATAAATTAGGAAAACAAATATTAGCTACGGTGTTTGAACAATATGGATTATACTAACATTATATAAACCCACGAGGAATTACTTTATTTTTTTATCTATTTAAAAAATATTTTATTTTTCATTTATGTGATGTTTTCAATGACTTGGCAATAAGAAAATAAAGTGGTTACTTGTTCCAAAAGTCTACCTAGTATTATAAATGTGAACTAGTATATTTTATAATGGAAAAGTTGTTAGATAAGATGTGTCTTTTGTACTAGTGGGGGGGCCGTTACAATTGTTTTGGGTCATTTTTAGCCTCTTCATTTTCCATAAGTCAATCCTCAAAACAATGTACCGAATTTGTGGGACTCCTTACATTTTTGGTGGTGACAGATCATTTGCTCAAGATTTATACTTGTTGGAAAAGAAACCCTAGTGTTATTGGCCTTTGCTGACGATCATAATCATGCTTAGAAAGTTCCTCCTTGAAAGTACTCAAGGACTTTACTTGAGAGGTTGGGAATTATATGGTTTGTACAAGTGTGATAAGTTAAAAACGGAAAATGATGATGATGGTGATAAAATGGATTTAGTTTGGGTGGCAAGAGCTCTATGAGATGCCACTCAAAAGCATGCAAAACTATCAATTCTTTCTTGTACCTTTGTGGGCGCTTGATGTTTCCATTTTTAAATGTAATGGATTTTATGGGTATCATTATTTGGGTAGTATATTAATGTCTAAGTATAGGTTTGAATTAGATTGGGTAGTATATTAATGTGTAAGTATAGGTTTGAATTAGACTCAATTTCAGTTAGGTTGTTATAAGGGGAATTAGGATGTTAACATTATTCAATGGTGGATTTTAAATCAATTATATGTTTAGGAATCTAAATTTTGGTAGGTGGTGTAATTGAGGAACATACTATCATTATTTTCAATTGATCAATAACTCTCATAAAATAAAACAATATTTTAGAGTTTGTACACAATAAAATAATATATATATTTTTTAAAAGAGATGATGGAACACTATAAAATGTGAAATAACTAACATGACAAGATAAATTAGTTGTAATTTTAACTGGATGTCTTGCAGTAGCTCAAATCACAATTCAAGCTATCCTCTTCCAACAAAAATCTTCTTCTAAAAATCTAACATCTAGTGATTCCCAATCTTTTTTGTCTGTTGCCCAACCCTTGCCATGACAATTTCTTAAAGGATTGGAAATGGCCCACCATGAGAAGTATTTGAACATTTCCTCTTAAATCATTTATAGATAACCCTTTCCAACTATCTCTCTAGCACCTGGCTCAACTCTAAATGGAAATGCGGCCTTAATCGTGCACAATAAAACAAGCTAAGTCATCAAATCCAAAAAACAAAAGTTGATGCTCAGTCACAGTTAATAGCTTGGATAGTGCTCCACATCAAGATGTCAATCAATGAGTACCTCTCCTTCATTCTCCCAACCCTAGTTTGCCCCTTCTACTCCAAAAAAGAGTTGTTAAAATATGTTGTTTGGTTTTGTGCACATCCTCGCCAATTGTGGTGCTTTCAATTTGTCATTCTCCCAACTCTCTTTCCTCAAATATGGTCTTGGAAAATTGCACTTCTTGTGCTTTCCTCTCATCACAATGTCATCACCCAAACTCTTAGACAAGTCATTATTAACTTCATCTAAAGGTTTAGATGTCTGGATATTTTCTCTTAGTCTTCTTTTCTCCTTCAAGTTGAAATCCAGATGATTTTTTCAAGCTTGACCCCTCATATTAACACTCTATAGAATGTTTCTCAGTTAAACTCGGACTATATTGAAGTCTTACACAACATTCAAGTTCAAATTAAGAAGTATCAAGAGAATTGCAACAATCTAATTCCAAAGACAATACCAACTCCTGGGTCTAGGGATGATAGTACATGTGCTTCTTGAGGTTGATTTGATCTAGGGAGGTTGTTGGAGCTTCTTGTTCCTAAAAGAAAAGATATGATGTTGTTTTTTTCTTATTTTAGTTATTGTTATGTTCTTGTAGCTACAATTTTATTACTACTATCGCAACTCTAAAATTTGCAAGCTGCCTCTAGAGAAGGATTGTTCTTGTTCTAAACTAATGTTCAAAACGGAAAAAGGATATAAAGATGCAAGAAATCCAATAAAAGAGGGGATAAGGGATTGATATATAAAGAAAAAAGGTAGTTGGAGGGATGTTAAAGGAAGAGATATTAGACAACTCTCCCTACATCACACAAATAACCTTCCTTCATGAGCATGTAAATATTTGTGGTAAGGTACCTCAACTTACTCTTTGTAATTTCACTCATGAGTAGAACACTAATAATTATCTTTGACTAGTGGATTTTTTTGTAATCATAGATCCATTTTGATTTTGGGACAAGTTAGTATGCCTGGAAAATTCAAAAACAATACTAAGTGACACTTTATGTCTGATGAGTTGTGAAAGGTAAAACCTTAAAGAAACATCCCATTAATTAAGAGTTGGAAAACCAATGACTAATCGCTCTCATAAAACTTGTCATTTTTAAGAAGGTAATTTATTCAAAGAGAAATAATAATTGATACTTTTCTCAATGTTACTCCACCTTCTCTTCATTCTAATGCACTCTCTTCTAGAGATGATGTATTAGATAATGATGAATCTCATCTCACATCTAATCCCCATTCATCAATGTTAAACAAGTTCCTTGAACTAATTCTTCTACATGTTGTAATGAGTTTTTGAATTTGATTGTAATTCCTATTGCCCCTAGCAATCCAAAGAGACCAATCATTTATGTGACTTGGTAGTCCTTCTCCAAAGAGAATCCATTCTATTTTTGTGTTCTTTTAAAAAATGACTCACCCAATTGTTTTACAAGATACACACAGTCTAAGGCTCCTTATAAAATGGTACTGGCTCATACTTAAAATGCTCGTGGAAATAAATCAAATATTAAAAACCCAACTTCTCCTATAGAAACTCACCCTATTCTTCCATTTAGTTTTAATCCTCTTTCTAAATACCAAGAAGAGTACAATCTTATTCTACAACTTTTGTGTTACTCATGCTAAGATCCCTTTTCAGATCTTTTTCAATATGAAGTCCCATTTAGCATGGTATTCTTAAGGAGGCTCTATAAAATATCTGTGTGCCATCTTCTACCAAATTAAGTGATGTGAATGTCTTGATGGATTGTACATTCACTATGCTACTTCAAACATTACATTCGATCAACATGAACTTCCTCTTTATGAAGTATAAAATAATGTTGATACACTCATGATTATAGTCTATATTAATAAATTTGGTATTAGATGTGCTCTCAATGATACTAGTTTGACATTTAATGTTTGTATTATTGATCTATTACCTAAGATTGACATAGATTCTAGTTCACTTGTACCTTCATCTCTATTCATTTGTAAGTGTGATAATAATGGTCACCAAGCTTTAGGTGCAATAATACTACCTTTGAGGCTTGGAATTGTTACGATTCTCACCCTAGGGTATGAAATGCTAGGACTTTTACAATGTGATATTCTCATGGGAAGATAGTAGATTCATGCTATAGGTGTATCTTTATCTACCTTGTATCAATCTATTGAATTTTATCATAATAATCAACTAGTTACAATCAGGGTTGACCATGATGCTATACATTTGTGAGAAGTAGCTATAGGTGGTCAACCTTCAATTCCTCGTAATATAAAAAATATTATTTCTTTCATATCTCGTAATATTTGTTTTCATCATCTGATACTTATTTGAAGAATGATCCTGTTCCTTCCAAGAAAAATTCCCCTTCTAAATAATTCTTCAAATCCTTTCTCTTCTCAATCAAACACATTTCTTGATGATAATTAAGGATCCTTGGTTTTGACAAACTCTTTCATTGGAGAATATAACTTGTTGATCATGTCCACCTTAACATTCCAAAAATATCATTCACACCTAATGTCAAAGATTAGTATTCTTCTATATCACAAGACCATGTGAACATTATTGACTATACCATTCACAGTGATCCTCCTCTTATTGAGGAGTTGCAATCATGTTATGGCTTTGGATTCAATATTCTTCCTAAGCATGGAAAAAAAAGGAAATGCCACTGGATGCCTGAAAAAGGAACTAAGGTTCATTTGG